>DWDT01001921.1:0-14723 GCA_018245595.1 Microceris scylla | reverse complement strand
ACAGATGTGACCAGCCCACTGCCACTTCAGCTTGCTAATCCTTTGGGCTATGTCGATAACTTTAGTTCTCTGTCGGAATGTATGAAGTGTTACTATATGGCAATAGGCTCACCACCTATTCCATTGTGGGACTTAAACGTAACTGGTGAGACGTGGGGATGTACTACACTCCTTTGCGTACCCCTTTGGAAATTACAGGCGTGATGTTACGTTAATATATTGTGAATATTGTAAATGATAAAGTGTCAACATTGAACGTTAGTTATTTAAGTTGTAATTCTTGATGGGCGGCCGCAGCAAGCCGACGTCGTACCTGACGCACGCGCGCACGGCGCACGCGGGCTCGCACGTGTGCGCGCGCTGCGGACACAGCTTCCTCAGCGCGCACGGCGTGCGCATGCACGCCTCCAAGGCGCATCGCGCGCATGCGGTACGCACGCACACATCGCGCCTATGTGATATATCTATAACACTGACGACATCTTGATGCCGGATGTATCTATGATCAATATAGCGATTATTGATGTATTTGTGACACTGCTCTCATTTCTGTAATAACTTTGTTATAAATCTATGCATTGCTATATTACCTCTGTAGAGCCCCAATGACGGATCTGTAACATCTTTATCACACTTTAATATTAATTCTATAACACTAGTAATTGTGCGCATGTACACCCACATACGCACAACATGTAGACACGCTCGCAAAAGGAGTGAGATTAATTACTCATGGAGTTAGATATATATAATGAAACATGGCGGACATTTATTTCGGTGTACTCATGTGTTGTAGAAAGACGTGGAGTCGGACGAGCCGGCAGAGAAGCGCTACTGCCAGGAGTGCGACATCCAGTTCGTGTCGCTGGCCGCGTGGCAGCGGCACATCCTCACCTCGGTGCGGCACGCCGTATGGAACGACAGCAGGTCAGATATTACTTACATACAAATATACCTACATAAAATTATCCGATAATCCACATTTCATTTTGCCATTAATATAAACAAAGCTGTAAATCTGAATCGAAAGACATTAAGAAATTGGCATAGTAGCATAGCGTCACACCAACCATGAAGCATGAGTATACCAACTGTGCAGATCGGAGTGTCCCATTTGCGGCGCGCGCGTGTCGGGCGGCGTGCGGCGCGCGCACCTGCGGGCGCACGCGCGCGCGCTGCGGCCCGCCCGCGCCGCCCCGCGCCGCGCGCCCCTCGCCCCGCTCGCCCCGCTCGCGCCGCTGCCCTGCGCACAAGTACGCACTATGCCGCGTCACATATCCAACCGACTAACCACAGCCGTAGCCTCAGCCCTAATTTCCGTCAGCTTTGAAGTCTTGCTGAATATCATCATTAGCATCTAACAATAAACTAAATAAATCCGTAAATGAGTTAATTAAAAAAGGTCAGGGGTCAAACACAGGGAAGTCATAAAATTGGTAAAGTGAAATATTCGTCTGTATTATTACTATAATATCGTCACACGTGGTCCCTTATGGGATGGGTAAAGTGAACAGAGTGCTCATTATGTTTACCCTCGTATATTTCTTTGTATGTAATGATGTTATTGCGTTGCTAGTGCGACGCTAAGTTCGAGAGTCGCTCCCGGCTCCAGGCGCACGTGAACAGGATTCATTTGGGCTTAAAGTACGACAAGAGCTTCGTGTGCGAAGTATGCGGCAAGAAATGTACGGTGAGTATTTTAATCGTAGTTTCCTCTATCGTTTTTATTGGATTTTTGTCACTCAATCTGTCAATTTATACTCATAAAATATTACCTGAGTAATAGTTGTAGGAAAAGATATTTTATTTCGTGTAGCTTTTTATGTAACATCAGTAAACAGGATACAGTATTGTGAGACGGTGCGAATTTTATGCGGATAAGAAATAAAGAAGAAAGTAATATATCGTTTTGTGGTACTCTAAACTTACTTCCTCGATACTGTAATGTAGAATTTAACGTGCATATATTTTTGGCTTAGTATTCTAAAGATTCCACATTCAGGACCTACCGTGTCAGAATGGTTGCGGTTAATTTAAATAGTCAGATTTAATGAATATAGACATATGAATGATCTCGATATGACCATGATGGTGAGGCGTTAATTAGGTGGTAGGGTGTAAAGCGAGTAAGAGTAAGAGGGTGTGAGGGTGCGCAGTCGCTGTCGGCGCTGGGCGCGCACCAGCGGCGCCACACGGGCGAGCGGCCGTTCGCGTGCGGCGCGTGCGGCGCGCGGTTCGCGGCGCGCGGCCCGCTGCGCCTGCACGCGCGCACGCACTCGGGCGAGCGGCCCTACGCTTGCGCGCGCTGCCCGCGCCGCTTCGCGCAGCGCCCCGCGCTCACCCGCCACCACCGGGTACCTTACCGTACCACCACCTTCCGCATGCACCCGAGCTGCACCTTTCATTACACTTCATACATAATCTTGTATTTTAGTGCCAGACGAGCGTCTTTAGTCATTGGAACCATGTGCGCTTTTATTTAATGCTCGGTCCTCTTTACTTATCTAATGAAAGGTTTAGTGTGATGTACACATTTGCTAACTACGATACCACTTAACATTTTGCCGTCCGCACGTCTCGTAAAAATTTATTCGCTTGGCGCCGGCAGCGCTAATTCGGATTACTTGGCTTTCATCGTAAAAAAACGAATCGTCTCTTTCATCTGCCATGTTGTAAGAACACAAATACACAATAAACTTGTTGACGTGTATTACTTATTATTACCTAAACAAAACACCAATGGAATAAAAAAAAATACTTAAGTGCTGTCGCCAGCCACTGAGCGATACTATGCTCACACCACTGTGGTGTGGCCAGCAGTTGGCCGCTATTTTGCGTACGACACCACTGTGATGTCACCGGACGGCATGGTGTTAAAATGCGAAACTAAGACATAGTTTAGAATTTTCTATTAATAAACTGCAAGGTTAGCGAAATATGCCTTTTTCGAATTTGACAATGTGATAAATTACAATTTTAATTTTTGCTAAATCGTTTGAAATCCATTCTACCAATATCCCGAATCAACGCTGAATATTGCAAACAAATCTTCCTAATGACACACCTCTGCATTTCCAGGTGCACACGGGGGCAAAGCCGTATGAGTGTCAGCTATGTTCCAAAAGTTTCAGCCAGTCCAACTCCGTCAAGCTGCACGTGAACACCGTCCACCTCAAGCTCACGCCGCTCAAGAAACGCGCCAAAACAGCACACACCACCGATACTACTGTCGTTGAACCTAAATAGAACTTTCAACAGAACGACTTTGAGCTACTGAGCTACAGGTGATACTACATGTACATGCTATTCTAAATCACGATATATTCTTTTTAAACATAATTAATTTGTGTGACGTGTGGAGATAAAAAAATCCCAAATCAATCTAGACCACGAATATATTATATAATATCATCATATTAATTCGTTTTTAATTGTGGGTCCTGTCAGGAATAAAACCTGAGTTCAACGCACGACAGAACAGTAGTTGTTTCTGTTTGTCCAGTTGTATTATTTTATATACTTCTAGTCTTAAAATGCTCATTTATATCGTATTGTATTAAAATATAACAAAAAATAAAATATTTGATTAATGGCATATTGTGTTTAGCTCGTGTGAAACCGACCAAACAATACTTGGTCAGCGTGGCCAACGATAGCCTTTCTTCCCGTCTCATTCTGAAAAGAAATCCGTGAGCAAAAGTGAAACGATAAGAAAATTACTGAATTTTTAATAACCCTAATTTCTAATTGTCCGTTACGTTAGTCCGTCTCCCGCGTGATCGCAATCGCTCGCAGCACTACTGTACGGTTATGTTTATCAGTTAGAATATTAATTATGACTACATGTACGATTATAATGAGGTACAGTACTCATGATCACCCATTTGGCCGCGATTTCGCCTGATGGAAACCACATATGCGTCCTAAAATGGAGCACGCGTGTCTAGGAAATAGCTATTCATCCTGGCTTGATTTTATCCAGAAACTTCTGGCAGTGTCCCACTTGTAGGTCGTCTGGATATGAAATATTAAATTTCCACCAAGTGCAGATACAAATAAAACATAAAAGCCATAGAAAAAAATAATTTTATTTACAATAACAGTAGATACATAACTACATGATATATATAATATTATTGTTCACTCAAGGCAATTCACACATGTATAATACAATGGCAGTCATTTCTTACACATGGAATTCAATATTATATGTACATAAAATCTCAATGTCATTTTAATATTACCACTATTAAATGAGCAAACATTTAAACGATTATAAAAAAATAAAAAAAAAAACAGTTCAGTTCTCATGGAACAGTGACTCCATGGAGACTGCAGTGATCATTACCAAACATCACAGTACATGAGGCAGTATTATAGTACACCACAGTACAACTTCAGTATAATCAGCAGTAGTTAACGGGGCACCTCGCTGTGATGACGCAATGATGAGGTGACTTGTCGAAGGATAGGGATTGTCAGGCGGAGTGAGGTAGCGGGAGGGGAAGCGCATGCCTCGAAGTACCATGTTTATTTGTGCATGTTGTATTGTACACAATACGTATTTACAATGCAGCATTGTGACATGTATTCTAAAAATTGGTCTAGGTGTCCAGAAAAACGTCCATGTTCTTCAATCGCTTTATTTACTCTTTTGTTTTATTTCAACTTTGCTTCTTCTATATTTCTTTTTTAATATTCCATAAACTTATAGCATCGACACGAAATGGGTTTTAATATCAAATCAGCCAGTGCTACTGTAACACGTTATTCTGACCAAAACTGAGTCACTATACCCACCATATACAAACGGGCATTTTAAAAATCGCAACACGAGATGTCGACAGACCTTAACGACTGTTATCGACAGTGTCTTCGCCACGCTCCCGCTCGAGATAACATACTGTGACACACCTCAAACTAGGAACCTTGGTTGAATCACCACTAATACAATGATAAGATGTTTTCACTCTAATTAATTTGGACAAGTCTCATATTGATCTATTAGGCAATATATTGGATCACATGCCTAACAGGTGACAATTCTGGAATGATAAACTTACACATTAGTACAGAACCTGGTCAAATCTGTACATTTTAAAATATAGTTACATATGTATAATGGCATCTATATAGCTAATAGTTCAGGAAGCCATTAAGCAGTCTGTGTAAGCTGCTCATCCCTGCACTCTTGAATATTCAATTTATTCACTGTTACAGCAAGAATTTCAGATGAACATAGACTCCTTTGATACTTGTATAGAACAAATGATATATATATTTGTCATTTATTAAAATGCGTAGTTAATATATAAAATCAAAACTAATTTTCCCACATTTTCAAGTGAAAAGTTCAAAATATTCCCTGCAATTTTCGCCAAAATACATCTGAACACTACAAACATAATTTTCATCTGTGTGATAATTCTATTGTACAACCTACCTGTCAACCAGTCCACAGGTTTAACCCTAAAACTATCTCCAATAATAATTATTGTTAAAATAATATTCTATCACTAATAAGTCTGTTTACATACAATTCTACTTAACATTAAAATGTACATAATGAATTTATATTATTTCATATCATATAACCTGACCATACAAAGACTTGCAAAGAATAGGGTCCCCACAATATTCTGACTTCAACTCAAAATTTACTTTGTGAGTACACAATCTATGCTGACATTACTTTAACAAAAGTCAGGTCTAACTGAAATATTATTTCTGCTGACCTTATTCTTCAAAACATCGTGATTACCCAATTAGATAAAAAAAAACGATTAATTTTATTATTCCGTTAAACATGGCCTTAGGGTGCGTTTCCACCAGAGATGAGCGAAGACGCGTAGCGAGGAATGTGTTTGTTAAGAACCAATAGAATCCCTTTCTTTATCTAGGCCCGCCCAGTACAGGGAAGAGGAAGCGATGCTATTGGTTCTTAACAAACACATTCCTCGCTACGCATACTCGCTCATCTCTGGTGGAAACGCACCCTTAACACATTCAGTATTGTATTCATAATGAAAGATGCCCAGAGTTGTATGTCTTTAGATCCAGAAATGAAGTACCTAGCTCATTTAAATACATATATATACATCTCATGAGTATTCCTCATAGAGTTAGATAGAGACTAGGAATTTTCACTGTATTAGGTTCTAACACCACCCTACTTTAACCCAATCATGACAATATTGGAATGTCTTATTCATTACATTACATGTACCTTGGCATATTGTTAATATTTTAATAATGTAACAGTGAATGAAACAATCTATTGCCAGTTCAAGTGTTTCACTGATGTTTTATGCATCAACACTCCTTAGATGCCATTCTATGGATCCACAGACAGTCTTGTACTCCAGCATCATATTATATGTTACTAGCTGATACTCGCTCGCACCGCTGGACGTAAAATAATTGAATTAAACTTGGGTTCATGTTATTTTCATTAATGACATGCAACTTCTAATAAACTTTAAGGTATACTAAGGGTAATCCTAATGAGACTTTCTTTTGTTTTGATTGACGTCAAATGTTTTACAGTTGGGGACAGAGTGGTTTGTATGTGAAAAGGAAATTGTTGTTTTTACTATTCTTCTCGTATTTTATACGTTTTTTCTCTTCATAAATATTCCTCAAACTTCATGAAATACAACAAAAAAAGAAATCAGCCAAATCCGTTCAGCCGCTCTCGAGTTTTACGCTTACCAACACATTTAGCGATTCATTTTTATTTATAAGAAGATGTACAATCCATGTATCATTTATATAATGTTTATATATAAATTCGCCTCAAGTGCGATGCTGTGGTGATGGTATTACACTGTGGACATATTTTCTTCGCTCGTAATGACTGTAGCCAGCATACCTGAAAAATATAATACATTATTGTCTCCATTTTTAGTGATCCACTGTTGGAAATGGATCTTCTCTCAAGAGTGAAAAGCCACCCTGGCTTTGTGTGTTGACAAATGGCAAAGAAATGTAACAGAACATCAACATTTATATTTTTTTATGGATAGACAATAGGAATTGACGCGGCAGCCAGTTATCAATGGCCATTGCTGTCTATGAACACTTGCTACCTACTTCAAATAGCTCCATATATTTTCCATTTTCATCAGTGTTAGACTATTCATTAATTTTAATTAGCTGAATAGGGTTGTCGCTGCAGGTATATTAAAATACATTTGCCCTTTGTTGTTCTTTAGTACAGATCAATGTTTGGCTCCAATACCGGCTGATGAATGACAGTAACAAAGCCCATGGTGGACCATACACATTCATAGTACATGTCTATTGAGTCTAGTAGAAAAAAGTTTAAATGCTATTCATATTTGTGTGCCTGTTAGTTGAAATCAACATTAGTAATTTGGGAACAATTCTGCCACCAGCAGTATGCCGCTACTCAGGCACTCATGTTGGCACTATTTAACATAATTGAGACTGAGATTCGACCTCCCCATGCTAGAAGAGCCTGATTATATAGAAGAATATGAATACTAAGTTATTACCTCACAGTAGACATGCCAGCACTGTATGGACACTGCAGGAGATATATACGACCCTAGGCAGATCAGACATTTGGCCTGTAACAAGGAAAGATATTCTGTAAATTGACTGTAAATGTTACATTTGTATTGAATATTCCTCTTTGCCTATTCCGCTTACAGTCTCTTAAGACCTAGTATGTTGATAAACAAATAGAATACAGTAACAAAATGTCTTCATAAGAAAAATGCCCATTGATTTTTAAACATGCAATCTATTGTAAAATTCACAGAAATTAACATAAAAACATAATTTATTTGTTTATATCACAGCAGCTCTGATTACAAGAACTAAATCATAACTCACCTCAGCAGCTGTGTTCTGTTTTCTCTCCAGTTCTTTTATTTTTGCTTTCAATGCTTGAATTCTTGTCTGTAAAGTAAGGATATTTTTTAATACATACCCCTTATTATACTGTTATAAAAATAGTAAATCCACCAATTATGTTCCACAATGGAATAGGTGGTGAGCTTATTCTCATACACTGGGTATAGATCCTAACTCCAAATCCCTACTAGAAATTTAAGTTAAAAAAATCCATTACTACCTGACTCAGAATTTGAACCCAGAAGCTTATGCTCAATAGTCAAACTTGCAACCACTCGACCAACCAATGTCTTTTCTGACCATTTTATCAAAGGAAATAATGTTATATCATTTGTATATAAATTCCCCTTTTTATATTGTGTTTTGGAAACCATGACTATTACCTCTGCACTAGCCTCAACCATCCCATTGCTCGAAAATTCTTTCCTGTGGACTTCCTCTTGTCTGTCTCGACTCCCACTGCCTTCATTCTCTGTTGATTCTGGAACTTCTGTTGCAGATATATCTACCTGAAAGCATAACAGAGAGAATGTGATATACATGAACCATCATGTAGGATCTCAATGAACTGATTTGAAATAGGAATATGAAACCACCAACAATATTTGCTGCCCATCAACCTCATGAAGGGCTTGGTATGAAAATAAACACATTGCATGAAATGTCTTCTTTTTAATAATTAGGTCTGATTTACTAGCCAATGCGACAGCCAGGTGTCTTCAAAACCACTATGTGTATGAAGTGAGTAACAAAGTAGAAGTAGTCCAATAGATATTTCAAAGCAGGTTAACAAATATGTATGCTGGTGCCCAGGCATGGATTTCCGGCTTTAGAATAGAAAACACTACTTACATCAGATGCTAGTCTGGATGGTGAATATTGAGGTGGTCCATACAGCTCTGTATCTTCATCACCATCAACCACCTAGATGATAAAACAAAGCATGCAAGTTATTCATCAAAGTTCAGAACTCATCAGGTATGTTCATATAAAAAGTTTTGATGAAGGATGCATTTCTACTTATGAAATTATGTATAATAAATATAAGGGTATATATAATGTGTCAAAAATGTCAAAATCATTGTATTGAAGATGTAATGTAAATACTACTAAACATTATTTAAAAAAATTGAAAATGTATCAGGAATGAATAAAGAATCATTCATAATGTTTAAATTAACATAATCATTAGGAATAAAAATTAATTAGAGGCGCTGTGCATTATGAGATTCAATATTAAATCTGCCAATATGCTTATTCTATCAAAGCATCACCATTGAAGTGTGAGTTCACTCACCAGTGCCTGGTCGTTGCTGGCCCGCCGCACGCAGGTGGCAGTGGCTCTGGTCTCTGCACCCTGTAGCGCTGTGGCCCGCACGCGCCATTCGCCACACCACTGGTACTCCGCTCCGAACCCTGAAGACTCCGGTTCGTCGTTCTGGAAAGTCAACAAAATATAAACAATATGACAATAAATTGTATAATACATGGGTATAACACATGAATATAATACATAATATTATAATATAACACATAATAATGTATGTATTAATATGAGAAGCAATAACTTTGTACACCTTTTTGCGAAAATTGCGTAGACAGAGGAGTATGAAATCAGGCACCCCTAAAGTTAATATCTTCTTCTTCTTCGTGCTCTTCTTTGCTGAAGGTCGTGCCCGCTCTGATAAGCCGCGGTGGAGAATCGGATAAGCCGTCTCCATTCCGCCCTATCTTAAGCCTGTCTCAAGGCATCGGTGACAAGAAGTCTCGTGATCTCCTTCATGGTGTCAGACCATCGGGTAGGTGGTCGGCCTCTAGGTCTTCTACCGTCCACTTTGCGCACAATTATCATTTTGTCGATAATATCTGGTTTTCTAGGAGCTATGTGGCCAAAGTAAGACGGTAATTATTGGTAGCAGATAGTGGAGTCTAGTTTTGATTTTAAACTGGCCAAGAATAGATGTGTTCGTTCTTTTTGCTGTCGCCAGCACCACATTTCAAAAGCATCAAAAGGAGAAGAAATAATATTAAAAAGTTTATATAGAATAGTGCAGAATGCTAAAATGTATGTGTAACATGTATGTATTACACATACCTTACATATTGAATATACACATATTGAATTAAATAAACCATTTATTATTTACGTTCCCATTGTCAATGTCACACATGACATGGATGGTTGTGAAGAAGTAATACAGAAGAAAGATTTTTTTATGATTTACAATCAAATCGACCGCTAGTGAACCACAGTATAATATAATACATAATGAATTGCTTACAACAAAAGCAGACATATAATAACAGTAAATATATAAAAAGTAAAGTAAGCATATGAACAAAAACAGTACTTATATATAATACTACTGTACTATACTATACTGTTTTTACACCCAGACAACAATTACTTGTGCTCATCATACAAATATTTGCTTTGGATGGGAGTCGAACTCATAACCATTGACTTTGCAGTCATGTTCACTATACATTGGACTAACTCTAACAACTAACACTATACAATAGCTTAGTCAAATATCTATAATTAAAACCAGATGACCACCTCAACATCTATGCTCTCATCATCTGTGCTGGTGTCTGGCACGTCATCATCCACTTGCGCTCCGGTTCGCTTCAGACACCTCAGGGCATGCCTCTGGATCTTGGAGACTGGCACTTTAGTGTTGCACACTGGACATTCCCCCTCGTGGCCCATGGGTGGCGGGGGGCTGCGTCTGCGGGCGCGGAGCCGCCTGATCCGGTTCTCATGTACTCTCTGGAATTAAGCGTTTGGACTTCTTTTTAACATAATATCACACCTGTAAGACCTGGTTTGATCATTTATGTTTATGTCCCAATTACGGAATAAGATGTGAGCCTATTGCTACACACCTACACTTACGACTTATGGGAATTTAATTTAATAACCAATGAAGAAGTTCTCTAATGGGTAAACCAAAATTTTAATAGACTATCAAATAAAGAAAAGTTTCCTTCTTAGAACATATTATGAGATACGATAGACACGAGTTGCTGCAACTAATTGTGATGGGCAAAGTCCCCGACAAAGAAAGAGTGGGTCAGTAGAAGAAATCCTGGTTACAAAACATTAGGGAGGCGACAGGGATAGTGGAAGCTGCCAAACTATTCTATATTACGCTAAACCACAAGAAGTTTACAGAATTGACAGCCAACCTTAGCTAGTTAGAGAGGCACAATAAGAAGAATAGGAATTTTGATTTAGTACAACCCAACAGTATTCCATCTAAAGATCGAACCTAGGTCCTTTGTTTACAATCACACTTAGAATCACTTAAGCAACAAGACAGTCCAGGGAAAAAAAATTCAAAACCATAAAAAAGTCTTCAAGGAGACAATTTTTCTCACTATACTTTTCTGCACCGTTAAAACATATGAACATAGTAACATATAAAGTTATAAAAAAAAGACATACCATATATTATTTTGTTTAGTTTATATTTAAACCTTGCTGCTAGTCTTTTAGTATTTAAGTCTAATATTTAAATAGTTATCATTATGCTAGCTTAGTTTATATTTAAACCTTGCTGCTAGCTTAGTTTATATTTAAACCTTGCTGCTAGCTTAGTTTATATTTAAACCTGCTGCTATAGCCGCTAGCTTAGTTTATATTTAAACCTTGCTGCTAGTCTTTTAGTGTTTAAGTCTAATATTTAAATAGTTATCATTATCAACCTGTCAAATCCCGCGGCTGGACATAGGCCTCCCCCAAGGGGCATTTGCTATAATCCTCACGCTGGGCATGTGGATTGGGAATTGCAGAGCACAGTTTCTTGCATGGCTGGATATGAAACTTCCCTGAAGGGTTTATGGCCATAATCCCAGCACTGGGCATCCAGGTTGGGAATCAGATGATTAATTTATCTGTATTAACATGTATCAGTCATTAGTCTGATCACTAATTAAGTGAGAGTATGGTATCAAACAATACCTGGTTTATTGAAATGAACCTAAAAAAGACCATAAAATGTAAAAAATAATTTGACCTAGTGTTTACAAGTTTATGTGTGTTGTGTGTATTGTTGTGTAGTCCAGATAAATGCAAGCAGTTCTCAGCCACTAAACCTGTAGAATTGCTTACCTGATACACATCTCCACCAGTTAGTCCAGTAAGATCCAGTTCTTCGTCTGCCTCTGCACTAGTCCCAGGAACAGCTAAATACTGAGGGCTCGGGCTTTGACTGTTTGAACTAAGTTTCCTCTTAGATGCTCCAGACGATAGTTTCTGCAGTCGTTCCACTTCCAACGCCAAGTGGCTGTCCAACTCGCCTTGGCGAATCGTACAACTGCATACCGGACAATTGGGTAACTCACTCACTTTCTTACGATTCCTGACACAATTTAATATAACACTCTCGTCATATTGAAAGTTTGTGCCGCCGTTAACCGAATTCAACTCATCCATTTTGTACATCAACACAGGTGCGGGTAACATTTTCTGAAGGTTTGCGATTTTAATCTAGTTTCATCACTGCTATCGCGTAATAAAATTAATTTATAATTGTTGACAATAATAAATGGAACTTCGAACTACGTAATCGTACTCGTTTTATTGACATTGTCGCTCACAATTACTTAAATCGTATTAATTACCTTCTCACTAAACCATAAACAACAAACAATAATAATCATTTTTTAATCTGTTATATTTGTAACTGTTAGATGTCACTTTAAATTTGATTATTTACTCCCAATGTTGCCAGTGTTCAGAAATAAATAATGATAGTAGCACATTAATGACAGAACTTTTTAAAATATTAATATTGTTTTTTTATTGATACACGTAAGACAAATAGGGTTTATCATTTAATGCTGCGTATCAATTTAAAAAGTAGCCCTATCGAATTTCTAAAGAGAATTTACATATTTAATATACATGAAAAATATTTTGTCATTTCTAATTTCACTTTAGAATATTTATTTGATTACTTGAAACAATTAATAAACAAAAACAGTTTCTTACACAGGTTCACTTAAATATAAAAATAAAATAACAGAAAGTATCGAATTTTAATTTCCCAAGTCCTTTGGGATATCATTATTGGAAATTTTTTCATCTAACTTTTTTTATTAATATTGCATGTACTAATTGTTATTCATTTTCATTTACAGCCGCAGGCAAAATTAGTCGTTGGCTTCAGCGCTTACTAGCGTTTCAACAGCATCACCACCATCCGGCTATAACAAAATAATGTAATACATAAATATAAGTTTTGACTGTCTCGTTGGTCGAGTGGTTGCAAGCGCGACTGCCGATTGGGAGGTCTTGGGTTCAAATCCCGGGTCGGTTACTATTGGATTTTTCTAATTTAGAATTTCTTGTAGTGACTCGGAGTTTGGATGTGTGCCCGGTAATAGGCTCATAACCTATTCCATTGTGGGACTTAAACGTAACTGGTGAAACGTGGGGTTGTACTACACTTCTGTGTCTACCCCTTCAGGGATTACAGGCGTAATGTTACGTTTTATAAATAGGTTTCAAATAGTGTTCATTTGAGTAATCATTGGAGGTAAAAGTTCTAAATCAATAAAAAGGTTTGCTAGTATGTCAGTTGTAGAAATAATATTAAATAGGTGAAATGATTATTCTAAAAATAAGAATTTAATTGACTTGGGTTTTATCCGACTTTAAAAGGACTGCTTTCTTTAACCTGCATATCAGCAACCGTTAAAGGTGGTTCATCTTCTCGAAGAACTGTTTCTCCGTCGAGTTTTTTCAAATTTGGTAACCGTCTGGCAGCTTCAGACCGCCACTGTTCCAACTCACAACCATCATATAGCGGGTTACCAACGAATAGTAAGTCTTCTAGATTCGGAAGTTCCTTAAACAAGATTTTTCCAATATTATTTATTGGTGTGGTCAGAGCAGCGTCATTATAAGTATTTTATGATGGAACTTTCTTTTTGTATATATGTTTATTATTATTATTATTAATAATATAATTAATAATGTTATTATTATTATTAATAATGTTATGATGGAACTTTCTTTTTGTATATATGTTTGTAAATCGCAATTAAAATAATTTGATTAAAGGCAGATGCATATGAGGAACTGTGATGGCGAGCATTAAAAGAAGTCTATGCCTAGCAAAGTACTGATACAAGTTACTGACTAGAATAACACACTGTTTATAAAAAATGTATTTTAAGATGATTTAGAAAAAGAATGTTTTGTGAGAAATATGTCTATTTTACCTGCAATTTATTGAATTCACTCCATTCTTTAACCAAGTTGTTACTCATGTATAACACCTTAAGTGATCTAAGAACATTAACGCCCTTTAATTTTTCAATTAAATTATACGATATCCATAATTCCTCCAAAGTGTCGCCAAGACATTCCTGTGAAAAGCAAGATATTTGCAGTATCCATAAGACGTTGGTACATCGCAGGTGATTACTCAAACGCAGCATGATAGCTCATATTTAAATACTTGTAACGTAACAAATTGGTACATCGCAGGTGATTACTCAAACGCAGCATGATAGTTCATATTTAAATACTTGTAACGTAACAAATTATAATGTTTCTTACCATTCCCGCGAAAGATTTGATATAATTTCGACCTAAGGATAAAATTCGTAGTTTCTTTAAACTGTTTAATCCAGTCACTTTTTCTATCATATTGGTTGATAGACTTAGTTTTCTGTAAAACGTCAAAATTACTAGATAATTTTTAAACAAAGTTAACGAGATGAATTCCAATAAATTTCACAATTCATTTTAAGATGAATATATGATAAGTCAGGCTTCGAATTGAAATCTATTGTAAATTTAACAAGTTCCGTAAGTAGCCAAAATA
>DWDT01001920.1:0-14724 GCA_018245595.1 Microceris scylla | reverse complement strand
TTATATAATTTATTTTCGGGCTTCCGAAACACAACTCTCTGTCCGTGCAGCGAATTAAATTCGCCACTAATTAACATATTGAATAAATCAATTTCTTGTGAATGGAGCACTTGAATAACTGAATTCGTGACGCATTGGAGCGTGAACAGAGAATTATGGGTTATGCAGCATCGCTCTCGACCGTGTGAAATAGATATTACTTTACGGTGTCCATTTTAAAATATTTTATTAAGTGATGTCGCAGAACCAAACAAATTTAAATTTACAAATCGATTTTCAATTTCATCCCATTATGGAAGTTTACAATTCTTATCAAAAACATTTCAAAACCGAAGCCTCCCCTGCTCACTTTTCTCCCTAAATTAATTCGGATATAATACGCGGCTATATCGAAACAGAGCAGGGTCGCCATTGTTAGCGGGTCGCCATTTTGCAGAATAGCCGATAATGGAAGCAATTAAAATGTATGGAGGCTTAACTGCAATGTCCTGCATCGAAATTAATTTATAGTCGGGCCGAAACAACCCTAATTTTCTGTGCAACGTTTCACCCTTGCTTTCATATGGCTTGTGATAGCTGAGCTTAGCTTAGCACGAGCGGTCTGACAACGTGGATAATGGGCACATGGAGTTTCATCGCATGTTGTGGTTGCCGTATATGCTTATATGACACGTACATATATAATCATACGAGATAACTTAACCCTATCTTGCTTATACACACCCATGTACGTATATGCGGTGCAAAGTACCGCATATTGAGAATTAAAATAAATGCTATTTTCTACTATTACGTTATTAAATGATGTACATTTTTTAAATAGTAATTGTACCTACGAGATTGTCGTCTTTCAGGGATAAGTACGCGTAAATCACCACAATATCTATTTCTACCGCTGAGCTAAGTGGTTATATTATTGTGTCCACGGTGAAAAATTAAACAATGATATCCTGTGAATTTCAGTGTTATCTGTGGACAATAATCTGCATTATTAATAGAGTAACAAAAATATTCTATGTTATATTTAAAAATGTAACTAAATTGTTCACGTACCTTAAAATTTTAAAGGACCAGGTGGAAGACTACGCTCGTTGCTTTTTGATTAACGATTAAGTTGTAATATCTAATATATAAACCTTTCACTTAACATAACTTGTGATGCTCCCTCCGGATTGCACCATATATAAATGGACCAAGGAGTATAATAAGCAGTTTATTCTTGACATAACCGGCGAGGGTGTGGACAATTAAACCAATTGTGAAACACTCCGGACCTCAGAGCCGTATGGTAATTTTCCTAGGCCCGTGTCAATTTATTGTCACCCTAAAGCAGCCAATTTGTCCCTGCACCCCCCTCTTCTTTCCCAATTAGTGGCCGCGTCTAACTGCCGTAATGTCTCAATACTGCTTTTATATCTGATAAGTACTATTCAAGCCGTTTCATACCAATAAAAGGCTACATTAACTGTGGTTATTATGTTTAAATTACTATTAGCTCAAACGTTAAAGGACCAGCGCAGTAATTTTAGGCTTTCTGTTGGATTCAATAGGGAATTTTATTTGTTTAGAATTTAGCTGGCTGAATGAATAAAGTCAAATTACGAAATGAGTTGTCGAGGCGGGCAATGGCGCTTACGCAATGGTATGAAGAAACAAGATGGTGACTTGAAAACTTTGTGACAACATATAATACTAAGTTATTGAGAACTTGATAATAAAAGTATCATCATCATCATTATTATCAGCCTACTCCCGTTCACTGCTGGACAAAAAAAATAAAAAATTAGTAAAAAAAAATAAAAAATGTAAAAGTATGTAAAAAAGTATATAGGTTTAAAATGTAAATGGCTGGTTGTACAATAGTATATAACTAAGAATACGTCGTTTATATCTTAAGCATTATTATTATTATTTCATATTTTACATTTGGTAAAGACAGTTTATTCATAAAAAATAATTTTCTATTTCCACATTATTCGTATAATATTTTGAAAGATTTTAATACTAAACATGCTATTTAATATATAAAACACCAAATTTAATCATACACAGTTATAAAAAATTTATCGTTTAAATGTAGTACTAAAAGCGTACCCGCACTGGAGGGGTAGGTATATAATTTGTGGAATTTTTCAACCTAAGTATGTTTTGCATAAGTAAGCATGCACTCTATTTTGACTTCGATGAATAAAATAACATGCTAAAACATCATAAGGAAAAATACGCTATTACTGATATTTTTTATAGCGAAGCAATTAGGGGAAAGCGGGGCTAACTGCGCAACAGATAGGGGGTTTGTAGCCAGCAGTGTAATTCTATTATAAGATTAAATAATTCAAGCAAGTTCAAAGGAGATGCGCTTTCATGAGTAAAACGAACCAAATAATCTCACATAAAAACGTTGGAGGGAAAAACTCAAACGCATTCGTTTAAGTGTGGTTTGTGAAGACAGAAATGTGGTTGTCGATAAAAACGGACATCTTTCTTACTCCATTTGCCTAATAGAACTTTAAAATCCAGGCACCAATGAAAACTTTATAAATGGATTGTCTTTTCTCTTATTAGTTATATTTGGTACCGCCAGAAATTATATTCGATTATTGGACTTAAAGTTTTAACGTAATATGAAGCCTGTAATTCCCCGAAGCGGTAGGTAGAGGCATGTAGTAAATTTGCTCATTACACAAGTTACGTCTATGTACCAATATCGAAGAGCTGTGCCTATTGCCATACACCAGGCACAAATCCAGATTCCGGGAAAACCCAATAGTACTTAATCCGGGCATCGAAACTAGGACTTCTCGATCAGAAGTCGCGCTTGCAACCACTCGACCAACAAGGCAGTACATTTTTTAGGATTATTGAATTTATTGTTATAATTATGTATATCTATAGATTAAGTTTTGACTATTTATTGTACCGAAAGTTATATTGTGTTATACTTTTATTCATAAAGCACAATATGTTTTACGATATTGTTAAAGGGACTGCATGTCCGCGCATAGTTCCGGTATCACAAAAGCAATCACAAGAACAACAAGTGGTTTCCCAAAACACTTTGCCAAAACAAAATGTATTTAAGGGAATTATTGATTAATTAATGAAATTAAAATTTAATGTCTCAGACTGGATAAATAAAATAGAATGAATGAAATGGCATTAAGTGAACGAATGAAATAAAATGAACTGAATTAATGAAATACAATGAACTGAATGAATGAAATTAAATGAACGTATTGAACGAAATTAAATGAACTGAATGAATGAAATTAAAGTTTCATGTACGTACATCGATATATTAAAGGACATCACTAACAAAAATCGTCGTGCAATAGGTTTCAAACGAAGGGGCCGGTGTGCAATAAGGTGCACAAATTAGAGCAATTTAACTTTTGAACGTGTCTCGTCCAACGGAATGTATGGCATTGAACGCAAAATTTAACGAGCGAATGAATAGGAAGGCGCAGGTAGGTACACTACACTTTGAAAGACATCGTCGGAACTCATCGCTGTGCGCCGATTCCTAACTTTTATATGAAAGAGCACGTAGAATTATAACGAGTTACGATTTAATTTTAAATTACACTTCATTTAAGTACAAAAAGCTTATGTGAACATATTTATATGCTGTTAGTGAAAATTTTAGCGTCAAAATGTTAAAGTCGTCATTTTGATTGACTCTTCTGATTGTAAACGTATGTAATTTTTTTACAACGTTTATCAAAATCAGTTACATTATCAATACCTATATAAGAATTCGAAGTCCAAGAAGAAATATTTCTGAATATTCTTTTAAATATATTAAGTTTTGATGACTTTTGAGCAAATATTATACTCATAACTTTATATATCCAATTGTACCTTCATATATGTATGTAACTTCATATACTGATTTTTTTAAAATGTTAGGTATTGATAGCGACAACTTTAAATAATATGTACATACATGTGAAATATGTGTATATTACATGTACTCGTAAGTGTACGGCATTCGACGAAACCTATAAATTTAGACTCTTACGTTTTTTGTAAAAAAATATATCTTTATTTTTATTACTCGCCTTATAATTAGGTCCCACAAAGATCCGAAGTAATGCTTACGTAAGCACTCTCCACCAATCAACCTAAATTAAACAATATTTACTAGGTATTAACAATAATAAAACCAATAAGTATAGATTATTAAGTAGGTAAAAATGTCTGTTTCACAATAACAGAGCTACATATGTAGGTACATATGTGTCCTATTTGTGATTTCGTTTCAGACCACTTAAGTGATTTGCGATTGATTCTATAAAAAAAATTGCACAGTTAAATGTATTTTTATACAACATTTTATATTTCGCGTTAACTATGAAAACATTTTATTCATTTTGATAGCGGAAGATGCTGGAAAATTTCGAGTAATTAGGTGAAATTTTCTTTGATATTATGGCAAAAACATCCCATTCAGAGGCAGATAAAAGATTATATCTTCGGCTCACCGATCGTTGATGTAAATAACGAACTCATTTCTTTGGGTTTTATTAAGGAAAATTGCTTCCTTGATTTGTTGTTGCGGGGAAAAAGTTGAATTGGTTAATTTAGGGGAAATAATTATCTGTTTACCTCGACAAACAACAAGGTGATTATATTTATTTTTTCAAACAATTGAGAAAATCTAAACTTTTGAACTTAGTTAAAATCCTTCGGTGTACATTGGTATAGCGGCTGTACAGTACTATTGTATAAGTTTATCTATTGTACTATTTTCACAATACAAAATGTATGTTCTTTGAAATAATGGTAGGAAGAACGCGTGACTTTTTTTCCCTACTATTGTTTATATCCCAGAAATACCACTAGTCGCCAAATATTTTAATCAACTATTTTATTGGCAGCGTCTCGAACACATGTTTTTTTTAATGATTAAGACCATACTTAATTCGCCGAATAAGTGTGTATTAAACACACCAAAACTGAGTAGGTTTGGTCGGTTTGTGGTCACCACGCTTGATCGTGGCCCTATGACCATCAGTTTGACGGGTTATATGGCACTGTTAATTACTTTTGTCTTATGCTAATTTCATTATCATCAATATTAATTAGCAAAAATACTAGCATTTCATGCTTCACAGAAAATTGAATTACTCTAAGGTTCTATTCACTTTACAAAATTGAAAATAAAAAATCTTAAAAGTAGTACAAATTTAAAATGCAACGCAAATCTGTAACTTTTCTTTCAATAATATTATGCTCTGGATAAAATATAATAAGAATGTCGAAAAGAAAAAGAACCATATTTGCATAGCGCACAGTATTTTTTCATAACCTTAACTTTGTACTTAACGAAGAAGAGTTGAAGCATGAATGTTGTCTATGAAAACGGAAAGTTCGTCGGTAACGAGAAGAAAAGTTTAATTTGGGTACACAATAGCAATTTTAAGATGTCTGTTACGCGTTACGAATTCCGAGTGGATTTCCGAATTGATTCGATTTCCCTTGAACTTTACAGATCTCCTCGGTTTTTTTGCGCTGTATTTCGAAAATGATTAACTTGTTTTGTTATAGATTCGGATTAAATAAATACGTTATATAGTGGTTGGATGCAATGAGCTGAAGATCGAGCTCAGTGGCGTGCCATTGGAGAGGCCTATGTCCAGCAGTGGACGGGAATAGGCTGATGATGATGATGATGAAATACGTCATACATCGTTTTGAATTATATGATAATTCATAATGTAAGAATTTTATACCGTGTATGATGGTTTTTCTTAATCTTGGACACAAATTTCATCTTTTTTCTTCTTGTAAGGGTTTATTATCCCGAAGAGTCTGCTTGTGGTAAAATAATCGATACTTTATCATCACCATCATAAAAAATTTAATTTTTTCACTCTTTAACACGGATTTGTGGGTATGCCTAGTGGGGTTTACAATTTAATACTGTAGTTTAATAGGCTGGCGAGGTGTAGGTTGGCAGACTTCACATATTTTATAAACTCCTGTAAAAAATGATATGTTCTCCCATGAGATACTATGTAGTAAGCAAAAAAACTTGCAATATACGGTATCGACAAATTTAAGTAACCATCTACTTTCATATTCCTAATACCATTTCCTAATACCATTCGATATACTCATTAAATCAAGTTAATGTAAAGATAAAGTTACCGATATGTACCGGTTATTGTACATCGCGGCAAGGTTAACATACAAGGGTACGTTATACACAACCATACAGTTCCACGTCAGTCCCCTGCCTGCTATAAATCCACCGGTATTTAATGAGTTTCCTTAGCCGTTAAGCGTACGTCCCCCGGTAATAATGTAGCGCTATCATCGCTGCACATTATCTCCAACGTCGCTCCAACATATGTGGAGACTTGGAGCGTAAGAAAATATTATGTTTTTGGAATTTTCCAGAGTGGTTTTCTTTTAGATTGGAGCGTAATTTTTACGGAGTAAGAGTTTGATAAGCGAAAAGAGGTGTGAGCAACGAGATATCAAATTGTTTGCATACAATAAAATAATCATTAGACTGTCAATTGATGATTATCATAATACCGTTGGTTTTAAGAAGGCTGTATCATATATGGACATATCTTTCAGTTATCACTGTTACTGTATTATACAATACTTATGGTACAAAGACAAAACGTAGGTTTTGCTACCCATTAACGACTTTTGATACAAATAGAAATTACTGGCAGAGAATGCTTTTAGCATTAAGTCCGCCTTTTTATTCCTGTACTATTTTGTAAGACTTCTTAAATACATTTAATTAATATGCCTAAGTAACTAACGTTTTAGGATAAACCTATTTAAGTCACAATTCATGGGGAATATCCATCGAATAGGTATAATTCTACAACTTTTTTTCATTCCAAGAACCCCTAATACATAATTTATTTTCTTTTAGCGTCAGTAAAGTTGAACGGTATCGCTAAGCAGGGCTTTATAGAACGAAGACATTTATTGTCATGTTTCGTTTTAATACGTTTCGCCGATGACAGCCGCAATGCATTTTCTATTGACAAGGCGCTTTGTGGCTTTAGTTGTTCTATCGCAGGTCTGCTAGAGTTAATGAAACATCGTATGAAGATATAGTTATTGGGTTTTCAATTAATAAAATGTGACTCACAACTTACCACTTCCAACCATGGATTTCTTAGTTCATAAAACGCGCGTTATTAAAACGTGTGTTAAATATTTTTTTCTCTATGATATACTTGAAAATATAATAATTTCTTTAACTTTGTATGAGTTAATAATAAGGGAAATATTAAACAGTTTAAAAATAAACTTAACGTAACAACACGCCTGTAATTCTCGAAAAGGTAGGCAGAGGAGTGTAGTATACTCCCACGTTTCAGCAGTGACGTTTAAGTCCCAAGGATTAGGTGGTGAGCCTATTGCTACACCGGGTACAATTCCAGACTCCGAGTCACTACTACAAATTCTCAGTTAGAAAAATCCAATAGTACCTGACACGGAGTTTGAACCCAGGACCTCTCGATCGGCAGTCGTACTTACAAACCACTCGACCAACGGGCCAGTCAATATATTTATATTACATGTTTAATTTATCAATTACACGCTTAAAGTGGTCAAATGTGTACTAGCTATAATCGATTATTTTCGGTTTATGACCTTCAGTAACAAAACTCGTGACCTTATGCCAAGTTTTCATCTTAATATAATTAATATAGTAGACTATTGTTAGGGAGCCCTAAATAAACAGAATAGAATAGAGTGACAGGTCTCTTTAAAGACATTTTTGACTCCGACGACCCCTTGATTAATTCTGAAGAAGTTTCTCTTTAGCCAGATTAAAAGTTCCTCCAAATTGAGGAATGCGTGAGCTTATAATGAATGAATAATGAGTTCATTTTCCATTAAAACGAAAATCAAAGGGCCTTTATTTAATTGGAAATCCGCTAGGGAAATATTTTTGCAAAGTCGGAATTATGTCTTTAGGTAATAAATTGTATGAATTTATTTTTTAAATTAATTCATTATTATTAAAAATAATGAAAAATTGGACCTTGTTTAAAAATACATTGTTGTATAATAAATAAGTAGGTACATGGTATAATAGTCTGGTGTTAAATGAAGTGAAATTATGACTGTGGGTCCTCACAAGCAGTTGTTCCGGGATTAGGTGTAATATTAATTACAGATGTATCTACATATGTATGTATTTAAGCAATAACTTAGTATAATACTCCAATAACTTAGTACCTATAATATGTTTATAAATATTAAATATCTGGTCACCATAGCGCAAGCTGTCTCTGAGACATGTACATATATTACCTATAGTTACCTATAGTTATTGCTGTCGGACCATCCTAAAGCTACTTTTTAATTAAACCAATCATTAATATAAGAATTGAATCGTTCGACCGAATGGCCATTACGTTTTCGAAAGCTCTCAGCGACTTTTCACTATTCGAAAAAAAAAACTTTTACAAAAGAAACAATGTCAATGACGGTCCATTACTTTTAAAGCTTTTTCTCGTAAACATATTGTCGGCTGTTGGCGTACGAAATTAAAATTGACGTTTGTAGCGAGCGTACGGAAATCATGCGGGGACAATTTATTTCATTACTCGATTAAGAGCTTACGCTGGATT
Organism: Microceris scylla; assembly: GCA_018245595.1. Lineage (NCBI taxonomy): Eukaryota > Metazoa > Arthropoda > Insecta > Lepidoptera > Hesperiidae > Microceris > Microceris scylla. The sequence continues at coordinate 6,106 of DWDT01001920.1, read as the reverse complement.
TTATACTAGCATAATGTATGTTTTTAATAACTTGATGCACTATATTGAAATGCGTGGAAGCGAAAATTGAGTGCTCTTTACGAAACAATCAATGTATCATGCATAAGATTTTATACATTTGAATAGAAGTTTTTCGGAATATATACAATATTGTAAAGAGAATGCGTGTTGTAATTTTGAAAACAAGCGCTATTCGACATTTACATGTCATATATTTAGGCTTTAGGCCAAATCCTGTAAGCCGTAAAATGTAATACTAGGTAGGTTAGATACAGTGAAATTTAATTACTTTGAACCCAACGAACCATGTGATTGTCAACTGGCGGCATGCTGTGTCACTTGTCGCGGCATGTAATGTGCATACAGCTTTATCGGATACGTATCGACGTATTTTCAATCTTATGTCATAGGTAGTAAGGTTCAAAATCTGAATAACATTTTGGGGTCACAGTAAAACCTTATTCGAATTACACAAGGGTTTATAACGATGAATCGTATTTGAGAAGACGGTACGACAAATTAGGCAAACGGAAAAGTGGTTTATCTCGAGGAGAATTCTGAAATGTTTGCACGGCGTATCGTCAGCAATATAATGAAATCATTCCCCGAGTACGGTACGAACGACAAATATGTATATACATGTAGGAGAATTGTCTCAATAATTTTAATATTATTGACATTTTAATTTGATAGCTTGTGAAACAGAAACAGAATTATATTAATTTCGAAACTGTACATTTACAACTGGTGAAAAGTATTTTCGATATAACAGCTGCATCACTTTTGTATCATAGGGTTTGCAGACACAATCTTCGTCATCCCTGCAATGCTGAAATCTACTATTATTGTGAAGAGCCTACATATAGGCCTGTTCAAGAATGAGTGGCACTGATCTCGTTCATATTTAAGCAGTATAAACAATTATTAAACAAAATATTGATTTTCCTATAGCTTAGTACGCTAGTTTTAGTTAACAGGGATGTGTTTCATCTAATTATCTATTAAGCAATATCCGCCTATATCCCACTTTGTCTCCTGTTATTTCGGTCGGGGGTCAGTTGGGAATCGTCGAGCGGAAACAAGATTCCGATCGAGTCTGAAGACGAAACTCTGAGCTAAGAAGTTTTGAAATTGTGGTAACTATTGAACAATTGAACAACCAACAATTTATTAACATATTAACAATTAATATTATGATAATTATTTATTCGACAATAACTAATCAATTAGGTTGGCTTAACGCGTTAGTGTGATTAGCGTTAATAATAATTCATATATGTGACAGTAGAACGTAACAGTTATTTACATTTTACAGTCGTCATTTTGTGTATAAATGTAAAACATGAATAGTATAGTAACTTTAATATTTTGAACAATAATATTATTTATTAAATCGTAAATTCGTTAATGTAAGATATAACAATGTTCATTCAGTGTTGTCTACAAAATCAGCATAAGTCCACTGCGCGACTTAGCCCTAACTTGACGCTGGGCAGGTCAGGGTTCGTAGAGCATGGTTTCTTGCACCGCTTACGCTGCTGCCCGTAGGCGGCTAGGACATTTAGCCGTGCTTAGGAAAGCTCGAATAGAGAGATCTTAGATCTTGTCTAAAACATTAGTAGTCAAGTCTTTATTAATTTAATTGTTACATTATGTTAATTATTTATGTTAAAACTGATTGTTTATAATAAATAACTTAACTCATAAACATAAACACTATGTATAAGAATTGTATATTACTGAAAACTGAGGTCAGTGGGTTAGCATTAGAGAGTCCTATGATTAGAAGTGGATTGGAACACGCCGATGTATGAATGTATATTCATATAAATCTAATACGAGTATGTGGGTGGTTGAAAAGCCTTTTTTTATATTAAAATATATAACCTGTAATAAAGTTTCTTAACACATATGAGTAGCAGTGTGGCTTATGACTAGCAGTTCACCGAAACAGGTTTATATATTCTTGTAAATGTAATATGAGGGCAGTGATATAATAAATAAATAAATAAATGATGGTGGTGGAAGTTAAAAAAGTCTGTTTGATAAATTAAAATGTATTGGCAATGTGTCTTCGCAAGATAAATAAATATGCCACTGTAATAACAATAGATAAATAAATATGCCATTGTAATAACAATGGCCCATTCCACTTTTTGAGTCAGGACTACCTAAAACAAAAGACTACCTGAAGAGCGAAATTTTCTATAGCCCGCGGCGTATGATCCCGTATGAGGCTGGCATCGCGGCAGCTCGTTGCTTTATTGAGAGTTGCGACACGTAAATGTTTGTTTTCGTTGAAGTTTCGTATTGCGAGGTTTTATCTCGTACGGAAAGTTGTATGGTTAATTAGCCCGAGAAGCCCTCAAGTTTTCCCAGCACGTTGCGCCGAGGGCTAAGAACTTGTTACGACCTGTTATCGGATTTTCCTTTTGAAACATCCCTTTATCGTAAATATTTGCGTGTTTACGTCATTTCTATTTTTAATTTTATGTTTTATCGTAATTATTGCTGGAAAATTTATTATTCTATTTATCAAGGCAAATGCTTACCGTTGTACGTTGACAACCAGCTGGTGCAACGTGCGTTACATTAAAAACAAGTAACCACACTGTTCAACTTCAAACCAGAGACAGGATTATTTTCGAGTTAATGTATTGACATAAGCATGGAAGATGTTTGTGATATTTGAATTGTTATTATTATTATAATTGTTTAGCATTACAGGTCCGTAAGGGTTGAGACATTTGGCACTTAGTGCTCTCTGCCTGCCTGTAAAAGATGGGGCGTATGATAATAATAAATTTTATTAAAGCACGCATTCTGATTCGAGTCCGCAATTAAGAAATGTAACATTGCAACGAAGTAAATATTATGTATTACTGCGGCAACCGAGATGCATCTGAAAGTTCGGTTGCAAATCAAATATTTGCAATAAACTTGCCGGGAAACTCATTATATTACGCCGTGTTCAATGTGCAAATTATTCCTACTAAGTGAATTCTATGCCCGAAGTTTCAACGTGGAGTTAGCACGAGGGAAAATACTTAAAGCGTCCATTACATAAATTAATTTGTTAATTACTCCAACCGCGATCATTCAACAAGTCATTGTTTATTTCGTTCGGGAAATTGTGACATCGACATCGTAATACGTACTTAATACATTTAAGAATCAATATATATTTATATACTTCTGTTTCAATACAAGTGATGAAATTCAGGTGGTTTCTTTCAGTTGTTTCTTAGTAAATAATTGAGGTAAAATTTGGCAAACTATGTCTCGGATGTATATTTATTTTAAAATCATAACAATCGATGCCGTGTCTTGGATACAATCATTTTTTCTGAAATGATTTCATTATAATACATTTGTCTGTTATCATTACAAAACAAATTTCCGTGTGAGCGTTCATATGTGGAATGAAATAAGCGAAGTGCGTGAGGAAAGCGAAATATATCGTTTAAATGAAAACATTTGGTAAACTGACACAATTTCGCGATAACCAGAACGGAAGCGTCGCAAGGTGTTGCCCATTTTTCAATCACGCCTGAGTTCAGCTCGCTTCTATCTCCAAAACATTTTGGCGATATATGACCGTCATAATTTTGTTCGCGGGCGTTTTGTTTTAGAATGAACAATCTCATAGATAACACAGTGATGACATGTCCGGAGCATGTTTTCCCTTTTTTCCCCAATTTTTTGTCATAGCTGTATATAGATGTAGCGTTAGGCATGGAAATTACCCTTTTCCTTGTTTTCCTCAATTGTGTATGAACATTATATTCAAGCTCTATATCTGTTGACGCCAGATCTGTCGCGGTTGTACAAGGATATTATTAGCTGGAGATTGAGAATAAAAAACATGACTCTTCAAATGTTATAAAAATCATAGTTCAAGTCATAATAATAAGCTAATTAAGCAAAATATAAAAGTTTGGAATAAAAGAGAAAGAAAGCACCGCTCACAATGAACTTGTTATATTGTATTTTTACAACTTTGAATTTCGTGGCAGTGTTTGCCCACCGCACAGAAAAAGTTTGCTCACTTCAGGAAGTTTCGCAACATTTCTAACATTTTCCTGGAAGGAATTTTTAAAATGCCGGCGAAGGCATTTAAAGGAAAGTCGTTTGACCTTATTTTTAAAAGTTTCTCATTCGCGGAAAAGATTGATGTTCCTGGAAATTCGCTTAAGAAGATGATTTTTTAGGTTAAATTTATAGAAGAGATGAGACATTGGATGTTACACGATATTGGAGATTGTACCCAGAAATTTATGGACTCCAATATACTTAGCTCATGGAAACATGTAAAGATAAATTTAAAATATTTATTTTAAAATATTTATATATTTAAATTTAAAATATTTATGCGTTGTAAGAAGCTTTTGATTTGCAGCAGTATCGTTGGGCCGACAGCCGACTGATCAGTGCGCGTGCTATTTTGAAATGTTTTCATCTCAAATATTAATTAGAGCATACTTGCACAAGACGATGTGTAGATCCCAGGGAAATGTGGTGGCATTTAATTCAAGATTTCCAGAAATTCTGAAACCTTTAGCCCCTAAGTCGTGGGGAAGAGAACAAAGCACGCAACTACCTCTTTAGAAGCACCAGCCAAATCAATGCTTCGTAGGTTTTACACATATGGTTTGACTGTAAGAAAGAATTTCGAAAATTTATCACCAATTCCACTTACGTTAATAAGCCTTAATAAGAAATATATTTTGAATCTATTGGTAATATATTTGCGTAACTTCGCTCTATCTTTAGGTAAATAAGACATTTTCACAGCGCGACCAAAACCTTGAAAGATCACGTACCGAGGCGTCAGCGTACGGCGGGTAATTTCGATAATATTACGTGCGACAGATGTTTGGGTGTATTTTTCAATCTCGCCGGGCAGAAAGCGATAAATGGGCGTACGTGGACGAAATAACGTTGAGCAACTATTCACTACGGCTTGTTTCTTTTTTCCTATATTAGTTCGATCTCGTGTCAAAAACTTTCATAACGTGACATAAATAAATATGTACATCATCATTGAAGGGGTAATGGTACTACTTATGTTCCATTTTGGACAGATTGAGAGATAATATAAGGAGGTATTGTAATACAGTCTTCAGTACTAGCGAAAATCCCGTCACGAGACCAATAATCTTGTCTTAAGTACAGTAACTAAGAAATTCTTGAAAATCGTGTTAATTATTGTATTTAAATGTTTTTGTTAGGAAAGGGTAAAAAAAATTTTTCTCGGTAGTGGCTAAACTTTTTTACAGAACCTATATAGGTACCTAGAATTTCTAGATGCAGACAGAAGTTTAAACCGCTTGCGTAGTAAATTTAGTTAAATTTATCACGGAATAGGCTAGAATTGGCGCTTTCGTGAAATAGATACCCATCCTCTGCCTCATAATATACTGGATATGTTCTTATCAAAAGATTTCCTTGGTAATACAGATGGTAAAAGCTCACTATAACAGTTCTTATATAAGAATAGAATTTGGCACAGAAAAGATCACAAGTATTCGGAGTCTAAGTAAATTGCTAGTTCTATCGTACGTTCGAGATAAACCAGGAGGAAGTGGCGCTTACATTGTCTGGGCCATTTGAGGTAGCTAGTTTAGCTTACCCTTATCCAATTCGACTAAGTTTGCCGGAATGTCTAAAAGTTGGCAGAATCATATATTATTGACGTTAAGTAGATAAGTTTTAATGCAATTACTGCTTTTATTCACATTGTTACGTTTAATTTTTAAAATTATTTAAACAATAGGAATAGATATATAGGAATATAAGAATATATAGATAGAATAGCTTCAAATATTTTTTTTGTCCTAACTATGTAATGATGTAGTGTTTGGCCATCAGCTAGCTTGTTGGGAAGCATAATATTAAAACTACGACTATTTATATATACAATTATATGACTGAAACTATCCCAAACTTACGTGTGCCTAAGAAAAACTATCCGCTCATGACGTGGCGAGCCCTATGTTATATGTAATTTTCCGAGGAACATAGACAGGGTACAGGGTAGTCTACAGGGTATTCCTCTCTCAGTTAGAAGATAGAATAAAAAAAAGATAACAACCTCACATTTTCT
>DWDT01001919.1:0-14725 GCA_018245595.1 Microceris scylla | reverse complement strand
TAAACAAGATTTATAAATTAGTTCGCCAAAGAAGTTTCACTTCTGACATGTGTACTTTGTACGCACGCATGTTATTTGATATATTCAGTGCTCTGTTTCCAAATTATACTATTCCATACTTATTACTGATTTATGTGGTTATTGTGTAAAGTAACTTGCACTTACATTAATCCTTATATTTTTATGCTATCTTCTTTGATCTGTTTCTTTCAAACCACTACGTGAGGCATCTGAAAAGACCTAATAAGATAATTAAGAGGGCTTGAAAATACCTAATTTATCTTATAGAAAGTTCTTCACCTAATAATTACAATACTGGAAAAATATGTTCAGCCGTATTAAAGATTCGTGTGAACAGACAGATAAATAGACAATGATTTAAAAAACGCTTATTCGAAGTTTCGTAACGTATTAATTACAATGAGTTTGAAAAAGAACACACTACTGCTTCGAAAAATGAAATTCCACCTTGAGATGACAAACGTACTCATGAATATCCTACAATATGGCTAATGATCTTCAGCTTTTGTGCAGAAGAAATAGGTTTTATACTTCCTTGTAATACATTCTCAGCTGGAACTACTTTAGTCCTAATGGCGGTTGGATGCAAGTTTGTGTAACCGCCGCGATCGAAGCGGTCGGCCCCGGCGGTTTACACTAGCAGCAACAGGTGACGCTGATACCGATCGCTTTACCGCTGAGCAAATGAGGTACAGTCATGACTGGAATTTTCACGTTACATCACCAGAGAAAGCGTTGAAATCTTTTACAATACCATGCTGTATCGTGGAAACTTCATAAGCATAGTTAGCACACATGCCTGCTGTTCCATAGATACTGCAAGCGAACCGTATTTTCATTCTACTGCCAATACTTTTAATGTTTTATCTGAGATCAATCAAAGGGATGCTGTTCTTGAGGGATAAGAACTAAATTTGATTGGTATTGATTGGTGTTGATGTCGTAACGATTACATATAATTATCTTTAACTATTATATTTCCAAGTAGGTATTAGGTACATATGTATATTGGTAAGATTTCGCTTTTCTGCTGCGGCGATTTCAGAAATATCTCCATCAGTATCCCACGGCCAGAGATTCGCATACGTCGAAAAATTAACGATCTTTTTAGTTAGGAAACAGTTCAAAATGTAGGATTGAATCCAGCAGAACAGATTGCAATTTTCCCGTTCGAAAATGCACCACTAATTGAATTTCTAACCTCCGTTTTTTGCGTAACATTTTTCGAACGAAATGAACAAAGAATTTCTCTGTGCTATATGACGTTTACTGTTAAATTTTTAAATCTTTGGAATAATAAATGTGGGAGTTTACAGATTCACAATCAATATTATAAAAGTGTAAACATCTTTTATTTTTTTTTTATTTCTATACTTGCACTGTTTTATAAATCATAGTGTTAATAATTGAGCATTTTTAGTAACCTAAGCATCACAATTTTTATTATTAGTAATGAGGTGCTTTTTTAGTAGAAATGGAACCCGAAAAACTCGTTTAGTTACATCTAATTTTTACTGACTTTAACGGAGTGTAGATTCTTCGCTAAGTAACGTGCATTACGTGATTTAAGTGTAATCTACAATAGTATTAGGATTTCGAAAGATTTGGAAGAAGGACCGAATAAGATTGAAATTTTGAAGTGGTATTTTAGCAGACAAATCCTGAATAAAAATTTTCCGTGTTCAGATTCGTATATGATCTAACCCAAGATATTTTTAATCAGACCAAATGTACTTCGAAAATAACGTTATAAAAACTTCTCCATGATTTTCAAAAACAAATTGAATGCCTAGAAAAAGCGACGCAAAAATATTAAAAGCTAGCAAAGATTGATAACCTCGAGAAAAGTTATAACATAACATTAAAAGTGATCACGTAAAGTGAACGAAAAAGTCGAAATAAATCACGACTTAGAGCCCCTACCGGCGCGGCGGACGAGCACGAAAGAAAGAGAAGACTTAAACATGGTTTTAATTTTCGTTACAAAGGTATTTGCTAATTACTAACTGCTAATTTACTTACTGATAAACATGCTGAAGTTGCTCCAATTAGATTTTGTGAAAAATCAGTAAAGAGGAAAATCGAAAGAGTCAAAGTTCCTACAATGTTTCCGATAATGAATATGAAAATCTGTCATATATGGAATAATAAAATATAATAGTACCTATTAGTTTAATACCCTTGAAAATGACGTGTATGCTAAGAGTCTTGGAAACACGAATGAATCTATGGAATTTATGGAGAACTTTATCGAAAACGACCTCATGAAACTTTATCATCTAAAAGCGTTGAATAAAACAATGAAGCATCCAACAATGCATTAAGAGACTGCACTTACTAATTTAATTCGAGTCTCACTGGCCATTAATTCCGGTAGATAACAGCTATCCCCGAGCGAAACTCTTGCGGAATGCTAATTCTAGATTCCAAAAACAGTTAGACGAATAACGAGCAACGTACTCTTTTCACGACCATAGGAATTGTGATTATGTCGAAAATTTTAAAATATTCCTCGACTTTTGAGCAAATGCTCAGATTATGTGCTATTTTTACGTACAAATTTTACAAAATTAAGCGGTCGCTAAAATAAGGTATTTAGGGCGGATGCGGTTCGTGTCTCAAGTAGTTATTATAGTGGCTTTTTCAAAATTTCTATTAAATGCCGCTGTTGGCATTCGTATTAAATGTTGCAGTATTTTTTAATGTAATAGCCAAATTTTAGGTAAGTTGTTCAATAGCCAAACTTAATCTTTAGTAGTAATTTCTACCGGTCAACTCGTGATGATAGAAATTGACGGATCGCCGTATCGACAAAAACAAAGCTTAATATTAATTATCATGATTGTTATCAGTATGCTAACGCCATAATAAATCGGATATGATGACACAATAATAATACTCCTATTCTCATAAAGAAAACTGTTGGAAGAAAACTATCTAATTACTATCCAAAACCGCGTCAAGAGTAAGTCATCGGGACGACTGGTTAACAAATGACATCGTAAAAAACATAATGACCATAAGAAATTAACGGATTTTATAAATTGTGGTTAAGTTATAGCTTTACAACTTCACAAAAATGCGTACTCAATTTATCAAGTGGATAGTTTTATCCAGTGCTAAAGCGAAAATAAAACACAAGTGGAACAAACACTGGCCACTTCGCGCGGATCCATGGAAGTGGTCCTTAACCGGACCGGGCGAGGCGAAAACCCGAGAACACTTAACAGGGTGCCTTCTATCATGTTAAATAACATTTTGCACCAATTCACTGAGTGGTTCTATTACACGCGAGAAAACGGTTAGAAAAATGAACGAAAGCCCGCTTTTGATCTCATTTTCGAACTTTGATAAGATAAATTTGGTAACGTAACATCACGCCTGTAATCTCCGAAGGGGTAGGCAGAGGAGTGTAGTACACTCCCAGGTTTCACCAGTTACGTTTAAGTCCCATGAAATAGGTGGTGAGCCTATTGCCATGCATCGGGCACATATCCAGACTCCGAACCATTACTAGAAAACTTATTTTTCATGTAAAAAAACTTAGAACAACTTATACAAGGAAAATAAAGGATCATTCTCTGCCTGTTCACACATCGATGCTGGCGTCCCTCAAGGTGGCGTGTTGTCTCCTATCTTTTTTTCACTCTTCATTAATTCTATAAGTTCTAGATTAACTTCTCTCTATCACCTATGTGCAGACGATCTTCAAATTTATAAACAATGTTCTATTCAAGAATAACCTGATGCAATTCGTGCTATAAACAGGGATCTGGCTCAAATATTATCATGGAGCCGATCCCATGGGCTTTTGATCAATTCCGCACAAACGCAAGTAATTATAATGGGAAGCTCAGACTAGTACCCAAAACTGACTGGACTAATTTACCTTCAGTTATGTTTAACGATATCCGCATTCCATACAGTGAGCGAGTTAAAAACATGGCTATACTATTGGATCGCACTCTTTCCTTGCACGCTCAAGTCAATAATATAGTAAAAAGGTGTTTATGGCACTTGGACAGCTCCGCAAACTGAAAAATCTCCTACCTGTTGCTACTAAAATTGCGCTGGATACCATACTTGACTATGCCGATATTTGCTATCTCGACCTAACTGAGGAGCAATTAAATAAGCTTGAGCGCCTCCAAAATCAATGCATCAGATTCGTATTTGGTTTACGTAAATATGATCATATATCTCAGTTTCGCAACAAACTCAAGTGGCTCTCAATTCGCCTTCGTCGGAATACACATATATTATCGGCATTATACTGTGTGCTTTTATCTTAAAGATCGATTCAAATATATTTTCCAGTCCCACAATCTGTCCCTCCGATCCTCTCATAATCCGATCCAAATTCCAGTCCCTCCGATCCTCTCATAATCTTTCCCTTCTTACTCCTGCTCATTCCACTTCTTTTAGTAACAAATCTTTTTCCATCGTCGCAGTTCGCCTTTGGAACTCTCATCCGCTTAGTATTCGTCAGGCGCAGGCTTTAGATGCCTTTAAAACCGCGGATAAAAATCATTATTTAGATAGCTGTAGCAAGTCTTCCTTTCCATACAGTCCTAAAACATATTTGTTAGCATATTAAGATTATTGATTCGTCTTATTTTCAATTATAGTACACTCCTACTCCTACTAATAAGTTACGTCTCTTCTACCTGAAGGTTGCCAAGAAGAGATCACTCTGATAGCGATAAGGCCGCCTTTTGTATGAATAGCTTTAGTAACATTTGTGTTTTATATATGTTATTTTGTTTACTGGTGTACAAATAAAGAGTATACATAAATAAATACAATGGCACCAATGATAGAGCATTCTAGAAATGTTTTGATCAATCCACTAAACGAAGCCAGTAAGTATATCCTACATTCCCAATATATCAAAGAACGCAGATAAGAATCAGGGAACACAATCAAATGTAGGGGATAATTAAAATGCCGAAAAATACATTTGACAGCCAAAGGAAGTAACATTTAACATTGAATGTAGCCCTCACGATCTACACGATTCATTGAAAAGTTGGTTAGCGTGCGTTCACACGTCAACGTTTACCCGATAAGATTTTCGTACACAGTGTTATACAAAAAACAACATAAAAGTTTATTCACACCGTTCAGCAAAAAACTGATAAACTGACGTCAATAATGCAAATACTACACGTTTATTTTGCTTTTTCAACTGTAATAAAATACGAATCCGCTCTTAGACCGATCAAATTATTCGTCAATTGACTACGGTAATGCAAATACCACCAGTTTTATTTTGCTTTGTGAACCGTCACAAAATGTGAATCCGCCCTTAGAGCAAGCATTGCGCTCTTTATTCGATACCTATTAAGGCTGTTTCGATACCTATAAAATCAATTTCGATTGTACCAAGATAATATTCGTAGGCGATACTTTGGCTACACACAGCTCAAATGGTTTGGCTACATAAGCCCAACGAATAAAATCTGTGGATTTATGAAAAAAAACAACGAATTTTTGCAAAATCCATTGCACTAGAATATGTAGGTACTTCCGCACCACGTGACTGTAACTCCCAGTGCGAGGATGCATTGCGTACATACAAACATATCGTAACATACAACAACGTCATATATTTTGAGCTTATGAATATTTCTTTATATTCAAAATGACATTGGAAATTATTTACAAAAACCACTTCGAAAAATTACAATAAGCCGATACTTACGATTACTTCGATGAACTGCTATAAATACAAGAAGAATAATAAATATCGTTTAATACTGAATTTTATTATATAAATGATAATAATCGACCCATTATAATTCCACTGTTGGAATATGGGTCTCCACTCATATTGAGAGGGTTAAGATCATAGTCGTATGAGATTGTATATGAGAATTAATAACAATTAAATGACGCATTCCTTTGTTGTAAAAAAAAACCTTGTAAATTAATCTAAAATAATGTATTACATTATGTAACAGATTTATGAGAGCACCAAGTTCTTATACATTGTTGTATAAATACAAAATGTCGTGAATTGGTCGCGGCCAGTTCCACTTTCTATAAGCTTGCGATTCTAAATAAGAAAGAAACATTAACTACATCAGGAACATATGGGAAGGTTTTTTTTAAATTGCCAATAATACAATAAAAAAGAGATATTTTCCAATAAATATAGCATAAAATTTCCACGTAGAAAATATGTAACATTGTGTCGTTCGTTTAGAAATACACAAAAATGTGTATATTCAATGCGTGCGCCACTTAGTTGAGAAAATAATCAAAAACGCAATGTCACATCTCTTATTTTTAACAGCACCTTCCGTGTGTATTTTTTATATTCAGCACACAATCAACAAACATATACATATACTTACATATATAAACAATACCAATAATTTCACATGTTCCAAGCACATAGAAATATTGGATTACGGTTGCAATCCACAAACAATAACGTAAGGACAGTACACAAAAAAACAAAATACAGCTGAGTAAAGCGTGTGCAAGCCAAATATTGATTCCCTGGTCGTGTTGTTAAAAGTTGTGCTGTTATTCAAATATCAAGACGAGAGTCACCCTATAAATTTTCAGTCTAGCAGTTGACATGAATAGGCTTTAAAATTTAATTAGATCTAGTTAATGTGGCCTAGAATGAGCCACCCACTCCTACATGTTAAAAATAAAGTTAGACAAAAATATAGGGCCGAATGTAGTGAGTGGCCTTAAATCGATTATATCCAAATACAATCTTAATAGCAATTAGGTTATTAATAGTGTTCGTTTCATACGTTTCAGAAACTAAATGTTATATTCGGAGTCTGAATCAAGTATGAACAATTACATAATATGTATTTTATACGTTTTTATCACACGATAACGGCACCGAATGATTCACCGGCTGTGTTCAATAAACATATCATAAATACGTACACTTATATACATACATAAGGTATTTATGTATTGTGTATGTAACAAATTATTTTTGAATTGTGACATAGTGAAGCCGCGACAAAACGCGGTAAACACTATTTAGCAATGAAAAATTGTACTGTGACATCTGTTTTGTGGAATAATACTTATATACATGTACTGTCTATAATTGTAACATCCCACAGTTAGAAACGTGTCTATGTCGTTTGGCAAAGTAACAATATGATCATTGAAAGGATGCCGGCTTTGGAGTCAAATTAATTGCTACCTTCTATGAAAGATTTTATGAATGTTAAGATTGAAAGTTAAAATGTAAACATAAAATGTTTTATAACATCACACCTGTATTTCTGTGAATGGGTAAGTAAAGGAATATGGTACTCCCATATTTCAATTGTTATTTCTGTCCCTTGGAAAAGAAGGTGAGCCTATCTTTATATAAGTAATTGAGAAAAAAAAATTATTTATTATTAGTCACAGATTATTATTTATCACAAAAGTCAACATATTATGTTGTTCTTTCAATGTGAGTATTTCAGGTATTAAATATAAATAACCTTGATATATATGATACATATACAAATTGGAGTGTCTGCAATTGTTCATAATCCTACTTGATTCACCTGATACATAGCTAGGCTCTCTTATTATAATAAAATACAGATATACATAGTACAGTTAATGGTATTATTTTGTATTTGTTGTTCTAGTTAATAACTCAGTACCTTACTCAATGTTTAACTCACCTATATTAAATTAATAACGATTGGTTTAGCAAAAAAATAACAGCACAACTTTTCATAGGTTTTTTATCTATCATCAAGAATTTTTTTTAAATAGAATCGTGCCAACTTAATGTTTTTTTAAATAATTCAAAAATCGACACATAAAACACCAATAATTTATGAAAATAATTCATACATCAAAAATTGTTACAATTAGAAATATTTACACAGATACACAAGAGACTCACTATTTAATATGGATCTAGTGAATATCAAAGGTTATATGAACTATCAACATCTGTACTGAACTTCATACCAACATGTTCTAATGGAGATGTCAACCCTAGTCCCACCCAGTGGCATAGTGTGCCTTGGAGGCCCTGTATCAAAATTAGTTGGGGGGTTCAAATGAAGGATTTAGATTTTTCTAGAATTTCTTTCAGTTTTTTTTGCTTGTTGTCATTTCTGGGGCTTTTCTATATTTTTTTTCCTGGGAAGCATGAGATTAAGTGACATGTGACAGTGGATAATATTTTACTAATTTTTGCTTACACACTTCGGGGTACCTGTAGCCTGGGTGCTCTATGGATGGATATGGTGGTAGCTATGCCCCTGGTCCCATCATAACCCTTGTGACTTCATTAATAAAGGCAACATTTAGTCTACAACAAATTACACAAATTATTGTGTATATCATATAGTTAGTCTCATTGGTTATATCAATAAATAAATGTGGAACTCACACTGTGTTTAAATTTATAAGTAATTTGTGGCATCTTTGACACTATAGTTTGTCCATTATATTAATAGTTTTCTGACAGCTCCACGACTGACAAGTTTATGATGTCCAAAAGATTCTCGAATGTAAAACCATTCCGATTGTACTATTTACTATCGTTAATCGAGTTACGTACGCAAACGTAATAATCGGTATTATAAAATTTTTAATTTAATGTTCTGTACGTTTTTTGCAAATAAATATGAAATCGTATGTTTGCATATTTATTTATTAAAATCATAAAAATATTTATATGTCAACTGGTAACATCAACCAACCGTTTTTAATCGGTTTACGTTGTGTTTAGCATTCTTCCAACAATATTACACCGTGTTAAAAAAATTTAAATTAAGAGTTTTTCTCAATTCAATTTACCCATAGCATTTATTTCTACCGATTATTTGTAATCTGTGGAACAATAGTAGTAATTTTTATGTGTGGCCATTACTAAATGGGCGGTATCCGTCCATGAAGTACAATATTATTGGTATGGAATTTTAACATCAACAATACGAAACTTCATGAAGTAAGCTGTCAAAAAACCAATAATAAAATGGACAATGTATAGCAAAAATAATAATTAAACAAAAGCTTTCCAACTTTTTTATGTAACTACACTATACTAACAGATACCAACACTATTGAGATGAATCACTGAGTCTTAACTTTCACTTACTGATACACATATATTGTTTCATAATATACATATAATTTTGCAATTTATGTAATGTTTAAATATGTATTATGTGGAAGAGAATAATTGATAAGAAAGATTCACATTTACTTGAAACATATTAATATAGATGTATTCATCTTTTTTTATTAGAACAGATAGGCCTAAGTTGCTGTGCTTCAGGGTGCATGCTCACATTGTTCGCTATGCACCCTATTCATGTGTCCAGTACTAATGTGTGAACACTATTCAATTTTAGTTCCTTCTATTTGTTTATTTAAAGATGTTTTATTTATAAACTAGATATGTTCGTTACTTCATCTGCATGGATTTTTCTATTTAGAAATCAATTAAGAAAACATAAAAGTGTTTTTAATACAAAGAACCTTTTTTTAAAGTACCTACTTCTTTGTATATGATATTTTCACGACCTGGTGTGATGATATGTATGTATGTAAATTTTGCCATTTTGGCTATGTTTTTTATTGCTGCTCCTCTGCTATTCATCTCAGAGTGATGTTATATAGCCTATAGCCTTTCTCGATAAATGAGCTATCTGACACTGAAAGAATGTTTCAAATCGGACCAATATTTCCTGAGATTAGTGTGTTCAAACAATCAAACAAAACAAACAAACAATCAAGCAAACTCTTCAGCTTTATATTATTAGTATAAATACCAATATCAATGCACTGAGAAACATGATACATTCAAATTTCAAATGCATTGTTTGAAGAACAATTCTTAATTAGTAATAATTGTATAGAGTTTTATGTGAAAATTAATGGTCACAGTAGTAGTAGTGGTGGTAGTATACTATTGTCTAATGTCATTGAAACAACATTTTAGACTTAATACTTTAAGCATAATATTAAGAGTTTCAAATATTTACCCTATTGGATCCAAAGACATTTTAATCAAGTTTTGGATCTTCCTATTACAGTTACAATTATCGAAATATCAGATATTATTGATTTATTATATCTATTCAAGAAATATATCCTGACTGCAGTGAACATTTTAATGGAGAACTAAGAATATAAGAAAATGGATGATAACAATTTTTATTGCTTCAGTCTGCTTATGTTTCAATACAATAGCTTGTGAAATTACTTAAATACCAAGTTAATTACACACATAACACTTAGTAGATGTGTGTTAAGCAACAACATACACACAATTTCCTCAATGCATCTGTAATTACCCAAGTGGATTACCTTAATATAAAGGTCACCTTTTATTTGAATTTCTTTAAGAAAAATTAGAACAAATTTATGTTCTATAATATTTTCTACGTTATTGAGGCAGTGATCACTAAGATATAAAATATACAAGGTGTTTATGACTAGGTACAATTAAAAGCAACATTTTTAATATTCATATTAGACTTTATTTTTTACTGCAAAAATGCTGACACTGATCATATTAATTATCCAGATAAAAAATATAGCATTATTAATTCATGATTATTAATTGTAATAATAAATATTTATATTTATATTACTATCAAGGTATAAATCAATTTTGGTCAAAAAAATATTGACAATGTTCATTTGAGTTGGGTACAAAATGTTGGTTTGATATACAATCTTCCTAATACTGATGAAAGGGTACAGTAGTAATGTTGTTAATTTCAGAAAATGTTGTATCCGAATGATATATTGCAATGGAGTTGATCCTTTTGTGTGCATGTTATAGTGAGCACTTTCTAGCCAAGTACATCTCTGCAAACAGTGCAAATGATGTAATTTAGTATTGTTTGATAATTGGCTCTATAAGGATGCCTTCTGTGGTCCAATACCCAGCATTAACATCCTTTGTTTCCTTCTCTTTTACTTACACTAGAACAGCAATAATATTTTAGTGTGCATCAGTGCTAAGGATAGGTCTGTGTAGAACAATGTGATACAATTGAATATGTCTCAACGTTGGAACTCATGAGGAAGGATCTTGTACAGGTCCGAAAATAGTCAGGCCATCCCAAAAGACGCATGTGAGTTAAGCCATTACTTTTGTAATCATGTGTATAAATACTCACGAAACAATAGTAAAATACATCTTTTCTGTTTAATGACTTTTCACTGAAATTATATATTATGAGATCTATCAAGATTTCTTAAACCAGAGAAGCTGACAACCAGGCTGTAATCATAGACAATTCATGTGTTACACACAGCATGTAACTATGTTAAAGTTAATGAAATTATGTAGCATGTAACTATATTAAAGTTACACTTTAATTATCTTGTGTAGTATGCCATAAGCAGTTCAATCAATATTCAAGCATTTTATACAATGCTAAGTGAGTTGAATAATAATTCTAATTATTATTTAATAGATACTAGTAAGTGTATAGTGTGACAAAAATATGTCATATGAAGTAACATTCATTTCAAACAATATATCACATTTATTCCAATATCTAATACAAATAAGTCTTAAAATAATTCCACAGACTATCATCTAAATCCTCTTTATCAAGTCACCCCAAGGTATGATTATTATTGGAAACTGTAGATCTCCTGTACTGTAACTGTAGATCTAGTGTAATCATGATGTAAATATATTTTAGTGTTTTTAATAGACTACACATTTAAATGTATAGGTAATATTATTAAATGCTTCATTTGGAGATATCAAATTGTAACATAATCTTAAATTTTTCATATATACATTCAATGTTTTTAAAATAGACTCATATAAATACAGAAAATTAAAATAATTTTATAGAGTCCCAAATGTTGATCAAAAAGAATTATTTCAAAATTTAATTTTAATAATATTGTGTAAACTTATGTGAATTTTTCTTATTGATAAGAATTATGTAACTAGTAGATATTATCTCACTTGTATCTTATGCACATGTGGTCTGAAGAGGTTATTGAACTGATTGGTACAGTTTTATTTGTATATTTCAGTTGAATTTGGAAAGGGAATATAAATATACTCATATTAAATGCAGTGAATTTTTTGGAAGTAACTTGTGTAGGTATTATTTCAAATAAATAAAAAAAGTAATATTACTCACATTTTTAGTGCTTTAGCTGAAATATTGAGTTAAATATTAATTGATATTTGAATGGCACAATTGTTGTTCATTGGAGTTCTGGTGACCTCACTTTTCATGGTATAACTAATGAGTTTTTTCCGTGTAGTGATTTAAATTTGGACATAATGGCTTGAAATGAGTAAGTACTAAGGTTTCCTATACATATAATCTAGGGTATACTAATTGGCATTAAGTTAGCACGATTGCCAGGGAACCAAAGAGCAAGGAATCTTACCTTGAATATAGGTCTAGGATGCCTCGGCTGCGACGGCGCCGTTGTGGCCGTAGTCGTAGCTGGTGCCGGCGCAGGCGTAGTCACATGGTCCGCCGGCAGGGCCTCCGGCACCGTCTGCAGCGTTGGCCGCATAGTTGTGGACATCTTTCGTCAACACCAGTTCGAACTTTACACCTCGCTAGCCAGCCCTCTCCGCTCGCATCCTCCGCTTCCGCCGCACACTCACCACGCCCGTCGGCTCCCGGCTCTCACCAGGACGCCACCGACTTAGCAGTACCGACCTCCCGACAACAACGCCCATCTAACCGCATTTTCTACCGCAAAAATACATCGCGAACCCTTTATTCGATCATGAACGCGCACTGTCTGTTCCTATTTCACTTTCACGTATATGCTAACGATCGTCGAGGTGAAAAACGGAAATAGACACGCAAAAAACTATTAGAAAGCTTACAGTATCTTCCCCTGTCACATAAACACTATAAAAGAATTCGGCGTTTCGTTTATACACCGACAAAAAATTCGGTTTTTTTAACGCGAACGGCCTATACAAATACTACAAAACTGTGCAGTGAACAAAAGTTCGTTAATTTAATAATAAAGTTTATTTAAATATACACTTATCTCCGCTAAAAGTCCGTATATTCTTGAATTCACTCTCAAGATGGCGGATTTTACCTACTCTTAAATGGGCACAAGGCTGACACGAAAACATCAACCGGCTCTCTATCAATCCCTTTCTTTTGGTACCACGTGAAATGAGATAGTAATATGTGAACAACTTCAACAGAATTTTTTAATCGCCGTAGTACGTCACAGAAAATCTGCCAATAGAACATGCGCAAAAGTAACGAATATTGCAAATCTGAACGCAACCATTTCAGTTTTGTTATTACAAAAATAATAAACATTAAAATCTACGAATTAAAAAACTAACTATAGTGAAGATTTCAATTATTGTTAATTTGCATTTATTTATTTACGTCTATATCTAAAGCAATTCCTAAATATAAAATTTAAACAACAGTTTCTTTTCTTTCAAAATTTTTTTGCAAAATTTTTCTCAAAATTATTAATCTAGTAATCAACATTGTTTTACATAATAATTTTAGATACCTACATATTGCATTTCCCACATTGTATTCAATTAAATTATTATACTAGCAACCCTATTTCGTAATTTGGGCACTGGTAACAATTGTAAGCGCCATTTGTTAAAATGGCCGTCTTGTTGTTGGTGACTGTTGGGCGCTTGTTTGCAAATTAATGTTTGTTTCATTCATAATATTATGAGTTCTATTAATTGATTATGTGTTACACTGTGTAGTTGGATACATGATTTAGTTCATTCGTAAGTGTAGTCAGTTTTATCTACTCGTACGTATACTGTCGAAATGATCATAACGTAATAATTTATTCGTCGCAACGTGAGCTTTGCTTGATCCTTGCCCATTTCTTGTTATTTAATAAAATTGCTAATATCGGTCATAAAAAGAAGAATCTTTGTTTTTGCAATGTAAAATTCATATTTCTGTCCTTTGAATACCAATTCCTTGCAAATGTGAAACCTCAGTTCGTTTACAAAGAACAATAGATTGGTCGGGACTACAGAACTGCCACGGAAATATTCCGCAAGTTTCTAGTTATTTCGCGATAACACTACCTTCGGAAATTTGAATTTACGTTATAAGCGTGTGTTTTCAATGAATAATTGGGCGCGTTGTGTTTATTTGAGATATTCATAAGTTGAATGAACCTCAAAAATACCTTATGTCAGCATCTTAATGTTTTCTTTCTTCATCGTGTTTTAGTACCGTTTTTTACTTTAAATTACGTCGTTTTGTGATTTATGAATGAAAACAAACAAAAACTGCAAATGTTCCTTCTTAAAGTTTACTCATTGGTCATTATTCCTAAGTAAGTCTAAAATAATCTTAACTTATTGTTACTGAAACTATATGTAACACTACTGATTCCACACTAGTTATAGCCCAATCATAATAACTGTATACAAATATCTGTATGCATTTTTATTTATAGATTTGATGGTTAGATATCCAGATTGAGCGAACAGGTGTACTTATCACAAAAGCATTTGCCACCCTCTAAATCATCTATTGGTATCTTAAATGTCACTGGACCCAAAAGCCAGTCGTAAAATATTTATATGAAAATAATATAGCAAGCAAAATAGTATTTATGATAAAAAAAAAATACTTGAAAATAAGTGTGTAAAATATACCACAATCTATTATATAAAAATGAATGTTTGTATGTATGTTATTGATTATCTCAAAAACTACTGTACCAATTATTATGAAAATTGGTA
>DWDT01001918.1:0-14726 GCA_018245595.1 Microceris scylla | reverse complement strand
TAAACCGCTGAACCGATTTAGATGAAATTTGGTACAGAGATAGTTAGAATCCTGGGGATTTTATCGCGAAACAAAAGGTTGAAATAGGGAATGAAATTTTGTATAGGAGTTCGTGATTATTGAAAATACGAGTAACACAATGAAAGTGTATTTGAGCACTTAATAGAAAGTAAACAAATATTTGTTCAAAATTCTGCCCAAAGCAACTATTCGACGTGCAAAAGTTAGTGTTAAATCGAAAAATGTACTCGTAACAAAAGTTTGCGATAGGAGCATATTGTTATTCAGCGACAATAAAGATACAATCATTATGTTTTGCGCGAGATTGCCGCGGCCTGCGCCCTGATTGTGTACCGCCCTCAGATTCCGGTCGTAGTGCTAACAAAAACTAGATATGATATCTATGAAAAATGCTTACAAAGGAATGAATTTTAATGATAGTGCAACTAAAATACATATTTACGTTGAGTAATGCATTATTTAATATTTTATGGGTAACGTAGAGAATTTTGGGGGTTAAATAGACGTTAATGTGTGTTTTATTTACTATTTACCAATATTATATTTAAGGTATATTTAACTCATGTGTACTAATTTAATATTCAAGTTAAATATATTAGCTACAGCCTACCTTACATGACATTGCAGTTTAAAAAATTACACCATAATACAACGTTTTGACATTGTTTAGTTTTCACTCTAATATTTTTAATCCCTTGAAAACGGTAAATCTGTCTTTATACATTTTCGTTTTCAATTGATTCATTAAGTTAAAAAAATAATATTCGCAGCTCTGTCTGAACATTTGTAGTGAGTGTACAAGTGTAGCAAAATGGTGTAGAATTGACCGGAGTGTGATTAAAACACGCCTCTAAAACGACGAATGTAAACATTGCTAGCTGTATCTACTCGCAGTGCTACTCGCTGTTGGAACACAGCGACCGGAAGAAACAACGTATTCTGTGTCAAGTATTACCGTGAATCAACCAATTGAACAGAGCGTTGACAATAGCTTCTACGTATACCTACACGATTATCTCAAGGCGAAACAAGTTACGGTATCGTTTTCCTACCCAACTTATCGAAACCGATTGTGCTTAAATGCATATTTGCATTGCATTAATGCAGTTTGTACTTTATCTAAACTCAAAATCTTTACAGATGAGAAGCAATCCTTGAGCCCAAACGAAGTCCTTTACATCTAATATAACTCAACACCTTTATTTATTGTCAGTAATAATTTCACATTAGAATATGTATTTTTTCTATCTTATTGTTTGATATCCACATTTACTAGGTAGGTACACAGTTGTTATTACGTAACTTCACGCCTTAAGCCCTGAAAGCGTAGCTAGAGGAATGCAGAACATTCCCACGTTTCACCGGTTACGTTAACGTCCCAATAGTGAGCCTATTGCCATGCATCGGGCACATATCCAGACTCCGAACCACTACTAGAAAATCTAAATTAGAAAGTTTTGTAGTGCTCGACCCGGGTCTTCAAATCTTTCATACCTAATAATATATATATACGCTTAATAAACCTTCACGTCAACTTTACGCAGTCCTTGTTGCGATCGATTAGGAGAAAAAAATCACACTTTTAATAAAGTGTGCGACGTCATAGCAGTTAATAAAGAATATAAGTTTGGTGAAACAACGAAGAAATATTGTGCAGTTGGTCGTGTGTATGAATATCCAGCTAGTCTCTTCGGCTACCAGTTCAGTCCTTCTGTAATAAATATTTAAATAACAGTCCTATAACATTTTTACAGCCATCATTGGTTTTTTGAAAAAGTTCCCATAGTAAATCGCTTTATCCCTTTAACCATTAACAACTTTTCTTTCTCCAACAATTCGGACACGAGACACATTCTCTCTTGGGACACATTAAAGGGTTACAGTCATACTAGTTTTATAAATAGACACAAGTCGGTAACCGGTTAATAATTTTGATGACATAACAAGTCTTGCAAATCGAGAAACGTACATAAAAGCGGACAGACATGAATATACAATCTTTGTCTCTGCACTCGCCTACCGTTACTACCTCAACAATTATTTTAATTGCCACTGAAAGAACATTGCAGAATTCCTTGCTAAATGATCGAATAATTATGTTACAAGCGATTAATAGACCGCTGGTTATACATCACAATATAGATTATTAATTCTTTTTCATTGTATGTTACGCCAGGTTCATTACGGGGTAGGCAAAAAGCACCGAGGTCAAACCGAAGAAATATATTTATCCTTCCAGACCGGCCGTGCTTCGTCAATATTAATCAGTTTTTTCATACAAGCCAGTTTCAGAGACTTCGAGCTCCCCCATAAGTCAGTACATAGCCTCTCTCGTATCCTGCGTCCATCAATTCGCTGTGAATATTGGTTTCCAGGTCTCTGACAACACTCACGTTTTCTCCTGTACAACCGCCAGTAAAATGGAAAATGGAAGCATTTAACTGGTAATATAACGAGGTCACTTAATACAAGTAGCTCGTTAGTTCCAATCTGAATGATACGAATCCGCGGCGCGAATGCAATGCGTACCAATTTCATTAATATAATTGGCCAATTAAATTGGATGTGGCAAATTTATTGGAATCCGGTAACATCATCACACGCATTGTCATCATCATTCCAGCCCACCGACATAAGCTACTGGGCATAGGCCAATTACGACTTCGACCCAAAGCATCTTCCCCTGTTTCTTAATCCATCGGTCCCTTGCCCGCCTGGCGAACTCTTCCGTCCATGTAATGGAAGGTCGTGCCAACTACAACATCGACACAAAGCATGTTCCCCTGTTTCTTAATCTATCGGTCCCTTGCCCGCCTGGCGGAGTCTTCCGTCCATGTAATGGAAGGTCGTTTCACTCTACTTGAGCCGGTGGGTTGTCACCGCTTTAAAAAATCTTGGCCCAATCACCATCAGACGTAACCATTAAACTGTAACATTACTGTTCACAGCAGCAGGTTCAAGTCAAGAACTCGTTTTTCAGCTTTTCATATCCGACCGCTGCCAGCCACTTGCTAAGTTTAGGCTTAACGACTGCCTCAGACCGATGACGGGCGGGAACGTCACCGGAGCGAGGAACTAAGCTTCGCGGTCACCAACCCAAGTGCCCAGCGTGGTGATTACGGACAAATACCCTCAATAGCGCACGCCTATGTATAGTACATAATATTAGTTGGAAACCATATCATACCATCCAACATAAAGAACAAGGTCGCATCTTAAAAACATCTTCATTAATATGTCCCTAAAATTCTACAGTACAGTAAAAAACCATATTTGGCTTTATTACACCGTGATGAAGGTCAAATGAAGGTAGGCATTTATGGACACAAGGTATTTTCGATCTACGCGTAAATTTCCGTTTATAAGAAACTTGTTTCGATAACCACCAAATAGTCATTATTGTACAATCGACATTGAGTAAGATTTGCTTTGATATCTTTGTGAAGTCAAGGATGGATGTAGCTTGCGTGACTTTTTAATTTTTATTTATTTATTATCTTGAAAGTTTCATATTCTGTATTTTAAAACGCTGACTATATGTATATTTTTATCCCTTAGATCTGTATCTTCCAGATTACAATTTTCAATGGCGGCGGCAAACGAAGCAGAATCCGTAATATATCAGTGCCATCGCTGCAAAGCAGTTTTTGTTCATCATCATCATCATCATCATCAGCCTATCCAGCCTATCTCACCACTGTCCACTGTCCACTGCTGGACATAAGCCTCCCTCAATGAGCGCCACCGCTCCTTATCCTCGGCTTGTCGCATCCAGCATTTGCCTGCAGCCTTTCAGAGATTTCTTTGTTCACTACCATGTAATCCCAAATTACGAAGAAATTGTTATGTGTTAACCGAAATCTGGTAAGGTACATATTTCACGTGCTAAATACATACTTATAATGATAGTTTTATATTGAGACACTAAAAAATACTTGCGCTGTTCAGACAAACATACGTGCTTAGGCAATCAGACTCATAACGTCTGGAGTCAACAGTAAAGTTAAGTAACTATTGATACAATGGTTACTGAACCTTACTGTTCATTCCATCACATCGTTCATCAACCAAACATTTCTCACCAACTAGTATAATGCCTCGTTGGTCGAGCGATGGGAAGTGAGACTGTCGAACGGGAGATCCTGAGTTCTAGTCACGGATCTAGTAGTGACTTGGAGCCTGGATCTGTGTCCGGTGAATGGAAATAGGCTCACGCAAATCGGTGAAATGTGAGGGCGTACTTCACTCCTCTGCCTAACCCTTGGGGGATTACAAGCGTGATGTAACATTTTTTTGTTATACATTAATTCTTAAATCATATCTCAAATCTTTCCATTTTAATATACTATGGTCACGCATAACCGAAGTTTAAATCGAAAAAGTTTAACATACCGATTTATTGATTTACGCATCAAATTTGTTCAGATACGGTAGATTAGGAGGGAAAAGATGAATAAAAAACATGGCACGTTGCAGGTTATATGTAAGAGTGTTTAAAGTTAATATTTAAGGTTATCCAAGCTGTACTTGCCCAGCGTAGTAAACTATTAAGTCCATACCTATATAGCGTTAAAATTATAACTTTATAGACTGTGGCTGCAACCCTTCCCGTTTTTAATACATTTAATCTGGCTAATAGGGAAACGGGCCATCTGATTCTCAGTAGTCACCGTCCTATACAGACTTGTATGACACCCGAGAAATTGGCAACCCGTTACCGGATTTTAAGGAGAACTCTTTTTGCACCTTCCGTGAAAATCCAATGGCACAGCTCTCCGGAAAAACCTTAGAAGTAAATTTATTCCGAGAGAAAATTCTTACCAAAAATTATATTATAGAAGAACGGATAGTTATGTTTGGCTGTAAGCAGATTTCGATAATAAAATTTTAGATTTCCTAGAGATTTATATATACAATGACCAGTTTAAAATTAACCAGTTCAAAATTCTTAACCGGTTACCGACTTGCACACCGATTTGCAACCTCATGAACATATTTACCAAGCATTGGTAATACTTAGAAAACTGCTGTTTTGCTGTTATCTAGCTGGATTGAGATATTGTCATATACAACCCATCTCTACCTAACATGTATGACATCACAACGCAGAAAAAGATACTTGCAATTATGTACTAAAGGAGCGAAAGAGATAGAATGTAAGAAGAGAGAACTTCCGCCATTATGCTGAAGTAATATGAATTGGAACGAAAGAGGAAAGTGAAAAAATTAAAGCAATTACAGAAACAATTATTCGGTTCCAATTAAAGCGGTACGTCGCGAAGTAAATGAAAGTGATGATATAAGCTGTGAGAGAAGCAAGCGCGTACATGCTTGTATGTCATACTATCACGCGATAATCTTCTGCTATGATGAACAGAATGTGTAAAGAATGACCGTGCATTTCGAATGTTACTAGAAATTTAGTCGTCCACAAGCGTTTGTTAATTTGTATTCCATGTGAGAACTCAGCTTGAATGGCGTAACGTATGAAAGATTTTTTATCAACTTTTTATTTGGATACTTCCCTTTGGTCAGTTGGTAAAAGTTTTCTTGGAACTAAATGATTATGTTTTTAAGTAAGACATTAAAAGATTATTCAAATCAATTCGTCTGCGTGTCATTTAATTTAATTCCTAGAATAAGTAATCTGATTCCTAAAATGCTTCTTATTAATTCATACTTTTCCCATCTGTAGATGTGCTTATATTTTAAATATTTGGTGGACTTGCATTTGGATAGACTTCTACTTCGTCCTTAGTGGTAGGCAACAGTTCCTTGAAGAGCAAGAAA
This sequence comes from Microceris scylla, assembly GCA_018245595.1. Taxonomy (NCBI): domain Eukaryota; kingdom Metazoa; phylum Arthropoda; class Insecta; order Lepidoptera; family Hesperiidae; genus Microceris; species Microceris scylla. Next base: position 8,915 of record DWDT01001918.1, on the reverse strand, counting down.
AAAATTTTTTTTTTACCGTTTTAAAACTAGTAGCAAAAGACGAAGCAATATTTATAAAAGCATAACCAATAATATCCGGCTCAGAATATAAATATCACAGGCAGAGCGTCATCTCTCCACGGACCAACGTAGTCATTCCCTCATTCACAAAGCTGGGTCACTTTCTCTCATAACCTTGATTTCTTACGCGTCGAGCAGAACCACGTAAAACCAATGGCATTTCTGTCACACGACAAACACTAAACTTTTACTTTTTCGCAATGAAACTTTCAAAACAGCCCCTTTAACTCCTAGCAGCATTTCACAACTATACACGTTATATAAAATATAGTACATACGAACACGGAAACTTGCGTAATGGTCACTAGTTAACTCACGTTAACATCTAATCATTTTCACTTCCAATAACATCTTAGTGTAATTTAAATATAATTAAAAATGACTCACCTGTATTTGAAATATGTAAGATCCAAATGTAAAATTACAAAGTCACAAAACACGCACAAATATAATATAAAGTTTGAAAAGAAAATCAAAAAAGTCACTGCCACTATGTTGGCGCGGAATTTCGCGCCCAAACACAAACACTTTCTCTTATTTTTTTTTCGTTTATAGTTTTCGTTCAGAAATAAAATGAGACCAAGGATTGTATCGGACGTTCGGCCACGTACGTTGCGAGCCGTGGCTTTACCGGCTGTGGTCAGTCGCCGCTCGTGTTGTTTACACCCGGACTCGCTGAGACGTGAAACCTGCCTAACCGATTATAGGAAAACATGGCGAGCCGAACTGCATTTCCGCAGTTAGGCGTACATTTCAAAACGGCGGCGTAATAGCTATATTAACCAACAGTACATACACGGTGGACGTGTTGCAATATGTCTTGTCTGTTTTCGCAAGTAAGTGTAGGTAGGCGTAAATAAACAGTTTTAAGACCGCTAACTTCTGCTAGGCTTATGTAAAAAAAAAATAACGAAACTGAACCTTAAAAATTGACAAATCTTAACGTTAGAGCTTAATCCAACATCCCGTTTGTATATAATTATAGCAATAAAACATTTACCTAAGTCCATATCGTATAGCCTCATAAGACAAAACGTAAGATTTGAAGTAATTTGTTGTTTTTCTCTCGTCCATAACAACAAAAATTATAATGTTTATATTTTTAGTCACTCGTATTTAATTATTTGAAATATTACTGGTAATATATCAGCAGGCGCTTTCAATTGCCACGAGTAGCAATGATGATGACATTAATAAAAGCTAGATTTATTATTTCCATCTAATAAATAAATTGTATCCTTTATAAAATCTTTACCAGAGATTAACTCTTAAAATATTTTGACATCGCCAGCGTTAACATTTTCGCCCTAAACCAAGTCGTAGAGAGGAAACTTTCTAAACTATTTCTGGTATATTGTCCTCTCAATTTCCTTTTGTAACCGGTTTCAGATGCATTCGTAGAAACAGGTAAGGTGGTACAGACTTAAAGCACAGTTGATCCCATCTATCATTAAGGCAACAAGTTGTAACATATCATGACAAATACGTATGTATATATATGTTCATCATATTGAGTTAATTTATAGTTTCTTCCCATTATCAGTTCTATTTATACATATATGCCTTTGTTACACAGTTACGTCAGAGTAGATTTTTGATTGTTAAACAAGTAATAGAAAGGAAGAGATTAGAGAACAATCACGAATGACTCTTACTGCCTATGGCAATAGCAACCAATCTCGTAATGTAGAAATAGGACGTTTAGTGTCAATTAGTTAATCAATTTGAATGTAGTAATATTCTACAGTGATTTCATAACGGCAACAAAATTCTAGCTCCGGAGATTGAATACGTCTGTTCAATTGCTTATTTTTCATTTATTTAATGGTTTCATTGATTTTTATCATTTCGTTGATTTTAAATAATAGTCCGAACATATTATAACGAATATATAAACTGAACAATCATAACAATACCAATGGGAAAATCTGTTGCGTACACTTCAACAAATATATGTACGTGTATGCCAGGCGATTTAGAATTTCTTACCCTCTCTCCAGATTAAATCCCTCCGGCGTTTGAAATACAAAGTAAAATAGATTTTTTTGTTCATTAACTCCAATTGTTATCACCGTTTAAAATCATAATATATCATGAATTAATCTAATACTGAGGATAAAATGGACTTTATATAAACATGTTTATCATTATTACATTAAACATTTTTTAAATTTACGTAATGCAATTGATTGTATAGTGTGGAATCTTTGCATAACTAAATTACTGCCCTCAATCTAAAATTCTAAACGTCAAAAAAGTCAACTTTATAGTGTCAAGTGTCTTAATGTCAAGTGACATTTGATTATTAGGTTATGATTTAGGCATACACGAATAATAAAACATTTGCTTGTAAAAATAATTATAATCCTTACATAAACTTGTAATTCTACTAATATGGCTCTATTTGGGATAGTACGAAAACGTGCAATGAGTAAGTTAAATTATTTTTACATTGAACGTTTTGTTTGGTTATTCGTTTAAATTTGGAATATTAATTTCTAGGTCTAATCACACAACGAAGCGTACTGCTAAACTCAAGAACATCAAGCGGTATATCAATAAACGACGACGAACCGATAGCTATGGAAAATCCATACCAAAAAGAGAGACGCTCCTGTATCTTATGTAAAATGAACATAACGCCGGATTATAAAAACTATAGACTTCTGTCGCAATTCCAAAGCCCTTACACGGGGAGAATCTATGGCAGACACATTACAGGTCTCTGTAAAAAGAAACAAGAATTAGTAGAAGCTGAGATCACTAAAGCGCAGAATTGTGGATACATACCTTACTATTACAAAGAAAGGGCTTTCTTGAAAGATCCAAAGCTTTTCGATCCACAGAACCCTATTCGTTCGCATCGTTTCTGAGCAATATTTTTATTAGTGTAGCTATTGTGTTTAGTTATCATGTATTTTAACTTGTGATTAATAAAATATTACCCAAATGAATAAGATGTACTTTTTATTGGTGATATACAAGCATACATTGAGCGAACAGGAATTTTTTGTTTAAAAAAGTAGTGGCTGAAATGATTGGATCTATTAATGGGATTCTGTTATTTTTGAGAAACTGTTAATATTGTACTTATTATTAGCACAAAATATTAATCTTAGATTATACCAACATAAATATTTTCTGAAACACTACAGGGATCATACTGGTAAGGAAAAACTTGCACTGCAATCTTTGAGACTAGTCCTAAAGAGATACATAACTATTTAGATTTTCCATACTTGACATAAATTCATTAAATTCTTGTCAGAATAAAATCTATACAGTTAAAGTAGACCTGTAACTCTATATAAATATGTTATGTGTGATATATTCTTCTTAGCGTGTCAATGACAAACACATTTTGTAATAAGTCACTAAATGGTTTTAGCCCAGAATTTTGCCACGCTGACTGCCTCATCACTGGCAGTCATTAGGTCGTCCTGGGTGCAGGTACTAGGGCATGCTGGGCACGATTTGAGGTGGTCCATCGTTTGGGGGATGCCGCACAACCAGTTTTGGCTGTTGCTGTGTGATGTGATGTGTATGTGATATATTATCAGCCTGATACCATTATGTCTTTAGTATCAAGTAACAATGAGATGGTGCAATAAATAGATTTTACATACATACATACATATCTTCACGCCAGGTCCCTTGCGGGGTAGGCAGAGAGCACAGAGTGCCAGACATGTCTATTCTTACACACCTGTCCTGCCTCGTCCACGTTCATAACTCTCTTCATACATGCATGCCGGTTTCACAGACTACTGACAACCCCATCACATAAAACCATATTTATTTGGTCTAGATAGGTGATGTAAATAGAATTTGATGTAAAGTTTTAAATACAATTCTAACTTAAGGCAAATTAAAACTTGAATATAAGAGCTGGGTGATGGAAAGACATGATTTGAGAAATTCATTATCATCGGCCTGTCATGGTCCACCATTGAACATAGGAATAATATATTTGATACATTATTATTGAATATCAAATTTAAACAGAAAACCTATGTTACAGTCTAAATAAGCTGTTTAGTTTATTTAGCGATTTGCAAATCTGGCAGTGGTAGAATGTGAAGAGCTGAAGATCGAGCTCAGTGGCGTGCCATTGAAGAGGTCTATGTCCAGCAGCAGACGGGAGTAGGAAGATGATGATGATGATGAAATCGTTTTTCTCTCAAGCAAATCCTCTACCAGCGACCATCTTTCTCAATTCATATATATATCCTAGAATTATTCAAAACCAGAGTGAATAGGCACTTTCAAGGTGAGCATGATACATCCTAGGCTACATCTTGGTTTCCATCAGCTGGGATTGAAGCCAAACACAAGCCTATTTCTGCATAACAAAAAAAAATGTAACCACTTTAGTTGTATAGTTTATTGAATTTTCATTGCCCTTAGTAGACATGACTTTCACAACTTGGTAGTGTAATTGAATTAAAAGATTTAATATAACAATAATTAATTTAATTCAACAAGTAAATTATAATTGGACTTAACATAAAATTACACCTGCATTTTCCCAATGGGGCGAGCAGAAGAGTGTAGTACACACTAATTATAATTTGAATGTGGACAAAAGTACATTAGTATCGTCTGGAGTAATAAAACAATCGTTCTCTGCATCGTACCCTACTAATTCAGCAGGTATTCTCAAAGTTTGCAATATCTCTGCATAATCCATATTTTGCTTATCTGGCAACTTTCTTTTCATTAAATCTAGCAACTCTGCTAGTGCATCCTGACAACCTTTTTGCCATTTCTTTATTAGATTTCTTAATTCCTCTGTATCTGTTGACACAGCTTTAGCCAGCAGCATTTTTTTCTTTCTTTCTATTCGGGCTGTCAAATCATCTATATCTTTTTGTGTAATAGATCCTGTGGATTTTGCTCTTAAAGGTTTTGTTACTTTTTCATATGATTTTTTTATTAAGATCGTTCTTTTATCCATATCTTCTTGGGAACTCTGAGATTCCTCTTCTTTAGCAGAGTTAGGTATAAAATTATCATCATTTAAAGTATTTAGAGGAACTGTATCTTTTTTAAATATGTTTAGTGAAAAATCAGGTTCAGAATCTGACTCATCGAAATGTTTTGTGCATCTGCTTCTTATTTGCTTCTTGTCAGCTTTAAGTATTTTATTTTCAATTACAACCATGCACTCTTTAATTAAATTATTTGGACTTTTCTCCTTGGGCATATTGTCTCTGCACATTAGTTCAGAATTACACTTGGTTCTTGAACTATTAATTTTTGGTGATAACTTATTTTTACTTTTGGATTTCGTTCTATGTGGTTTCGACACATTGTCTTTGGACATCTGACAAATATTATTAGTCACATTTTCTTCTTCATGTACCACCAAAGGTTTGGTATTAATTAAATCATTTGATTCTTCCATGTTATCTATCTGATTATTTTCTAAAGAACTTGCGAGGTTCTTCGATAGTTTTCGTGGTACTTGAGTATGTCTACTAGGTGTTTTTGTTATGTCATAGGTTTCATTATATTTTTTACAAGATTGTGGAGTATCTAAATTAGCATCGACATCATCATCATGTTCTACAGGTGTTTCACAATTTTCTGACGAAATCCCACTATCATCACGTTTTTTTCTCTTCTTAGTCTGTTTATCATCTTTCCTATCTAATGACGAGTTGTGGTTATATAACGGAGATACAAAAGGTGAAGATCCGCCTCTTTTCCACTTTTTTGATAATCCTACCCTTCTACATGGAGTCAATAAAGATTTACTGATCCCACCCGGTGTTTTTGGTGACTCTATTTTACTACTACTTGGTGACACACCCTCCATGGTATTTTCCACTCGCATTCAATTAATATAACTCTCTAAATGTCACGAAACTTACTCGTAATTTGTAAACAACAATTCCGTCAAGGTCTCCCTATATGTCACAGATTTGCCGCCATTTTTTGAAAAAATCTCAGGAAATTTATGTCACCCAATAAAATAAATAAAACGATTATATTAAAGAAATATTAAAACAGCTATAAATTTTTAATAAAAAAACTTTAGTATTTATTCGACGCATCTATGGAAATGTAGTATTTATTTATCTAGTATTTATTTGCGAATCTATGGGAGTATTTGATTTCATACATCATTTCACAATTTCACTTTGACGTACGAGACAAATGTCACCAAAATTTTAGTCTATGAAAAACTACTGACCCGGAGAGGCCGGAGAACGTTTTGCATTTGCTGCACCAAAAAATAACATTTCCAAATAAGCGCACCGACAGCGCATTGTTATTATTTGGGATACTATCTAACCACGTACCGTAGTTCTTAAGCTTAAAGTGGGAATCATAGGAATTTTCCGGTTTGTAATCATAAATATTACATAATGCCTTTACTGACATTGACTTCGGGAAGTTTTGGACAGCTGCGCACTTTCGCGACCTCGTCTGCTCTTGGGAAGAGAATAAAAACATTCGCAGTGTACAGATGGAACCCCGATGAACCCGACAAGAAGCCCTTTACACAGAACTATGAAGTAGATCTGGACAAATGTGCGCCTATGGTTCTTGACGCATTACTCAAGATTAAAAACGAAATCGACCCGACCCTCACGTTCAGACGCTCCTGCCGTGAGGGAGTGTGCGGATCTTGCGCGATGAACATCGACGGTACCAACACTCTCGCATGCATCAGCCACATCGACCAGAACTTGTCGAAGCCCACGAAAATCTATCCTTTGCCTCATATGTACGTAGTAAAGGACCTGGTGCCGGACTTAACGAATTTCTACCGCCAGTACCAATCCATTGAGCCATGGCTGCAACGTGACCGGGAAGCTGTAAAGGGAAAAGAGACCCAGTTACTTCAGGATGTTGAAGATCGTGCTAAGCTTGATGGTCTTTACGAATGTGTGCTGTGTGCTTGCTGCTCTACTAGCTGTCCATCCTACTGGTGGAACGGAGACAAGTACCTTGGACCTGCTGTTCTGATGCAAGCATACAGATGGATAATTGACTCTCGTGATGATGCCACCGCCAAGCGTCTGTCAAAGCTTAAAGACACATATTCTGTATATCGTTGCCATACAATTATGAATTGCACTCACACTTGTCCAAAGGGTCTGAATCCAGGTCGCGCTATCGCTCAGATTAAGACCCTCCTATCAGGTATGGTGAAGAAACAGGCCCCTATCATGGATCCAGCAGGTCTGGAGAAACAATCTGCTTCAAACTAAATATAAATACAAAACCAAAATAAAACTTCATCACATCTGGGATTCATGAAGGAGATTACATTATTAAGTGAAAGTATTAATTATGTGTAAAGGCTCTATAATTGAATTAATGACATGAATATGAAAAATGTATGTAAATATGACAATATTGATATTTAGAACCTCATATTGACCTTGGCTGAACTTGGCTGTAATTGAATTACTTTAGATTACATTAAAAAAACATATTTTCCCTTTGTAACAGTTGTGTAAAAATATATTTCACCAGTAACCTATATAACCTGACGAAATGCTACATCAGACTTTTTTTAAGCAACTGGTTGGCAATAGACTATAGCAGTTTAAGAAACCTTTTACTTGGCTCTTGTAATTCTTTACTCACTAAATATTTCCTTTTTCTGGTTTCATGGTCATATTTTTCCTATTGCATAAAGTTGCGCAATATTTTGTATTGTTATCTAATAATACCATTCGGTATCTCTATTTAGCCAAAGTACAAGCTTCTTAAATCTACAATAGGAGTAGGGATTACAAATCACAATTTTTAATCCTTTTTTTTAACTGAAACATGTTTTCTTAGTAAGTGGCCATCTTGTCCCACATTCATTTGTTAATTAGATTTAGTTATCTATATTGATAAAAATTGATTTTAAAGCCAAGTAAACTGGCCAATAAAAATATTAAGTATTATATATCCAGATCATATAAACTTTGCCAATTGTGAGTAGTATCATTTATAAATTAATTGATTTTCTACTTTATAGAAAAACCATTATTATGGGATTCCCATAACACAATATTTTTAAATGTCTATTGGTCTAATTTCAAACAATGCAGTTAAGGTGTCTTGTTTTTATAATAAAAAGAAAATTGTAAATCTGTTTTGTACTTAATTTATTAATTCTGGGTCAAAGTAAGGTTCATGCAATAACCTCGGTAAAGGAACCCAGTTACAAAACACAATCCATAAAGTTAGGGTTTACAAAGTCAAAAAATAACGATCTATGGATGATCTTAAAGTAATTCATTATTTTTGACTCTTATGACTGTTAGTTGTATTAAAACTGATTCAACATTTTGTAACTTTTATGTAAACATATGTAAATATTATTAATATTTCTGTTATTAGTGAAATTATGTTTTTAATATTTATGGAATTATGGAAATTATTGCAAGTATTATTTCATCCTTTTAGAGTAGTTTAAACAAAATTATTTGAAATTTCTTAAATGCATTTTAGAATTCTGCTCTGGGCCATAAGTGTTTTCATTTATCAAACCAATTTTAAACTGTACTCTCTTTATGCTAAGGCTAGATGTATATTATGATTTTATATGGAGCATACATGTACAAGAAAAATATTGACCCAAAAAATGTAACATCTAATTGTAACTACATAAGTCACTCAATGTTATACAATTAGATTGTAAATTAATCTGAATTCTTATTCTACCCCCTAAGTATATTTCAGGTGAGACTGATGCCAGTCCTATTTAGAATCATTTTAGGTAGCCTTCAGGAGGTCTGACCGCTTAATATGTCAGCCTATGGTTATATTCTTTCTGAGATCAGATGACTAATTGTTACAGCACCAGAGCAGATATGTATTTAGAAAGTTAAATTATTTCAATA
>DWDT01001917.1:0-14728 GCA_018245595.1 Microceris scylla | reverse complement strand
GTTGCGATACCTTTTTAATATTTCTGCATATATGTTATTCCTTGATTTTAGTATCTTAATAACTATTATCTAACATTACCATTTGCATCATTAGATTTAAAACTTAATGAACACCCAAGGACGATGGTCCGGAATAAATCTCTAAGTCGCAACAAAACCCCTTTTTCGCACCATTTTCAGATACAGATCTGTCCTTACGATGAGGAAATTTTATATCGTAAGCTGCTACACTGGCTAGTTTTTGGCTGACAAAAATAAAAATAATATTAAAATGTCTAATGTGTGCAACGTTCCTTAAGATCTCCTTCAACGTTATAGCAAGATATATTTAATCCTGAAAACGCATATAAATTTTCAAGGTCACTGACATCTACTGTACTGGGATTTGTACCCCGGCCTTAGGGTGTTGGGGGTTAAAATCTAAACTACTGCGCTATCGGTGCTATTTATCGGCTTAAGCATTTCCGTCAATACTCCAAACAATCTCCTCGACCTTTTGGGGAAAACGTGGGCGGTCCGTTAAAAAAACATTTCGTTTAAGGGCAATACGATATTTTGAACGTACCAGAATAATGCAATTGTGATGTACGGGATAATAAAAGACGAACTACTAATTGATTTTTTGTAGTAATATAATTTTTTACTTTATTATTATTACCCTTATTAATTAGCGGTAACTTTTTAAAAAAGTATCCTCCATTTTTAATATTATATTTTAATTCTCTTGACGCTATAACAATCCATATGGGTACAGTGCTTATAACTCACAATAACTCGAATTTTAATCTACCCACATGTACATGAAATGTAATACCACCAACACACAAATACAACATAATGACAAACACCACTTACGGATCATATATTACATCTGTACTTCCTTAATTGACAAATATCACATACACATACACACATTAAAGGTAAATGCACACCAACATTCCGTCTGTCGTCTAGACACAATTAAGCATGATATTAACAAGTATCTCACCGTTGTCTAAAATGTTAATGGATCCATACATTTTAATGTATCGTTAACAAAGCAAGGCGGGTAATGCGCATCGACCTCAACCGACGCGGTATCTGAAGGATGTAGAGTATTTGAATTTGGAATGTTTGCGGCCTAATTTGAATAGCTCTCCGTAACTCGGCGCGTGGGGAGGTGAATTAAATTACATTTGGTTTTATGTCTGTACCTATTTAAAATGTCACACACAGACAGTTACACACACTATATGTATGTAGTAGTTAGATTATATGTTTATTCTCTATTATGTAATTTATTATTAAGCTTCTTCATTTTTCTTTGTTTAATATGTTTTGGTTATATGGTTGGTTATGGTTATATGGTTACCCATTGGTTATATGGTTATATTAACTTATAATTCCCTATTTAGATCGAATTTCTTTTTGCAATGGGAAATGTTGTCTACTATGGCTTTAACCCTGAGAGAAGACACGAGTCCAACAATGTAACGATAAAAGTGTTCACGACGATAATGATGACGATATTGTCTACCAAATTTATATTCAAGCCAAATACTAAACATGAACATGAATATATAAAAAACAATGATTACATTTAAAGCTGCCAACAAGTGTACGCAGTGAGCTTTTGCTGAGAAAGTAATTAACTACACTAGATGTTATCGAAGAATGACGTGAGACGAGAGCGTTCAGAACAATTTTAGAACATTAAATTAATTGATGCAATAGTTACACGCAAATTGAAATAGCCATTTGTACATCTATTAACATTTTATAAATCTATCATTTTCAATCTTAGCTCTGTTTACCTGTCATGATATTTAATTGTGCTGCGCATGAGAATATATGATAATTATGAGCAAGTGTATATTCAAGCGTATACAGCGCTAAATAAAAAATATTCCCTGCACCTGTGAAGAGAATTGAAAAATTATTCAGGAGACCGCTATATGAATAATTCACCGATTCTTAAACCAAGAATTATAAGTTATGTCTACTTTTAAATCATATAATATTTACGATTATTTCCCTACCAAAGGGAGATCTATAACAAAAGATCTGCGTGAGTCGCTCATAATACTTAGTATAAACTCATCAATCTCCATTGTTATTTTAACCACAACTTAATTTACATAACAATCGCCATATGAATGTATAATTAATGTTGTTTGTAACGAAAGTGAGTGGAGCGTGTGTATATTAAAAATTATATCCATTTGTTATATTTACTGTCTAATACAACTATTTATAACATTTTAATGATACTATACGTAATTTAGTGACAATTATTTATATATCTTGTCTTGTATAGTTTGGTAAATTAACGAGATGACTCTACTAAATGTGTTCACGACTCAAAAAGTCGTGTTAATTCGTGGAACTAGATCGTTCTCAACACGAGCAGGCGCAAATATAGTAGCACATGTCAGCCAGTCTGAGCGCCATTGTCGAGCGGCGGCAACAATGCGCATGCGCGAGATATTGGCGGCAAAAAGCGCGCGGCCGCCGCGGAGGGAAGTGTCATTCACCTCGCAAGGAAATCGCTGTTTACATCAAATACAATCGATCCAAGAATCGCATCACAACTAGATCTAGCTAAATCGACGTTTTTCTCCCGTTTTGTTCGAATAATTGCGATTAGTTCAGGTCGTGCGCGTCCGGGTGGGAATCAGACTGTGCAGAAACAGTCCGCACTGTTAGAGAAATCTGACGCGACCGCCTCACTCGATCTGCGGTACTGTTCAGCTTCGGAACTTCCATTTGTATTTCTACCCTACATTATAACTCATTTCCGTATCTTACATACAAATTTTGTGAACTGTAATTACATGTAAAGTTTATTCCTACTCGCACGTCACGTAATATGAAAAAATGTGTTAATGTTTAAAATGGTATGCAATGAAAATACTCACCGTTTAGGTATACTGATCCTACGCTGCCGGAACAGGTGGTCCATTGTCTCTGTCTTCTTTTGTCTTTTTACAACAGCCGTACTGACCCACACGGAGAAAATTATAACAGACTTTCACTTGATCTCGAGTTATGTTCCGTTGCCGGCAGCTGTCACCGCTTACGCTGGTATTTGTGTTTATTTAAACTGCACGCCGGAAACACAGTCTATATTGCACTAAAGCTCACTTCAACAATTTTTGATATACCGTATACCATAGTATGAAGAATTAAGAACTTTCGTTAAAGAACTTTCCGATCACAATAAAAAAGACAATATCGACGCTGCGACCTACATAAGAAAAGAAAACAGAACAAATGAGCCAAAGTATTCGTTCTCAATAACGTAAACATAATATTATAAAGACATGTCAGAGAATATTAGATTAACAATATTAGTGTCGTGTTCTGTTGTTATTTATGAAACAATTAGACTTCACTTTATTATTTTGCATGCTTTAAAAATACATTCAATACGGTCCTTACTACTTTCATAAATATATATGTTATTTTTTATATTAAAATTATTACCGCGTGTTTTTATATTGAATGTCAAGTTCATTATCATTAATTGTACATAAATTTGAAACGTAAACGTAAAATCACGCCTGTAATCCCTAGAGTACACTCACGTTTTATCACTTACGGTTATTACGATTACACTATTAGAAATTCTGAATTAGAAAAATCCTATAGTAGCCGACCCGGAAATTAAACCCAGGACCTCCCGATCGACAGTTACACTGGCAACCACTCGACCAACTAGGCAGTCAATTTTATTGAAACATAAATTTTATGATTCAAAATTGCTCGCATTCATACCTAGTAAAATTATTACTCCTGTTTTTCATTTCAAGTTATAATATAACTTGTTCTATAGGTCATTGAACGTAAATATTTACTGACTTATTTTTACAATTATGTTAGGATTACATAGACAAATTGTTTAAATAATTATAAGATGCTTCCGTTAAATTTGAATGTAATAGGAAAAAAGTATAATATAAAACCTGATAAAAACAAAAAAGTCACGATTAAGATTGTTTTACGAAATTATTGTATGCTTATTGCTAATGAATAATAAAAAGATAAGATAAAACCACAGTTTACTTTATTGGGGTTCGTAGCAGCGTTAAAATATGTTTAATGGTTTTAGTACTATACAATCAAGCAATGGATAAAAGAATTCATAACAATATAAATCAGTAAGCGAATGATATTACAGTACATAAAATACGTTTAATTCAAATTTTTATTAACATGCATTGATAAAAAAACTTTTACGTGCAAAAATGGCAAAAATAATTTAAAATACAAGCAAACTTTAACAATGAATTAATGCAATATGTAGATTGATAAAACTGTTAAAGTATGCCCTTTTGGTCAAGAGGCCTTCGGAGAAGCAAAAAATAAATGACTTCTGATAAGTTTGGAATCCATTTATTACTAAATGTAATAAAAAAAATCACATGACATGTTATATTACCTAAGCTTTATATAGCTTAGAACAAAACTAAAAAAAAATTTTGTGGTAATATTGTGATAATAAATAATTTGTTATCGTAACTCGTGAGAACTCAGCCTAGAAAATAATGGTATCAATATATCGTAAGATGGTCATTCTATATTCCCAAAAATAGTTCAGAATTACATAAGCTATCACCAAACATCTAAGACTATGAACTCAAACCAGTTTAAAATGAAAGTAGAAATTTTAAAACATCGTAAAACTTTCTACGAACTTAAATAAGGGTATTGCCTTAAAATGTTATATTACATAATTTAAATAATTGGTAACGTTAAATATATAACTACGTATGTACATTTTTATTTCCAGCGCAAAAAAACTCATGCGTTTTCTTTAAAACAAAAGTACGAAAAAAAAAATTAAGCTAAGGATGCGTTCGTAATTAAGAGGAAACTTCGTAATGTATTGGTTAAATGTCTCTGTCTACTTTGCCAATGTTTTTAAAAACAATTAAACATTAATTTAATGACGATTACGTGCGTCTAAATTATTCCAGTGTCACATGAGCATGTACATTTAAATAATGCAGTATTTACACGCAAAAACATACATAAATATGTACCAGTATAGTACGGTTCTTATTACTATTTTTCTTTATTTCCGGTATTTAAATTATATACTTTTAAAATTAAAAAGTTTTTTACATGAATAGAATTGAAGAATAATAGAGATGATAGAATTTATCAACAAAAAAAAGTTTTAGGTTATATTTACTATGCCTATATTTACTTATATACTGTTTTTTTTTTTAAGAATTAGGCCACTCCAAAAGTAATAAATTATAAATAATAAAATCATAAATTTAATTTGTAATGGATGAATTAACATAACTTTTTAGGCAATGATTAAAAACGTCAAATTGATGTCCTTCAAATACAGTCTCTTTTAAATTTTAATGATCTACAATTGATTTATTTTAACGTAGGTAATAATATAAGTATTTTGTAATAATTTACCTATACATTAACACAAATAATAATTTTAAATTACTATTTTCTGTAAATCTAATACCCGATACTGGCAGTCCTGTCATTTAAAATAAAATTTCCTACCTCGACTTTTGTAACATAAAAAAAATTATGTGTATACTAACGTACATTCGCGTTATTTTAGCTCACCGTACATAAAAGTTTTTTTTATTCCTAGCATTTAAACTACACGTACGCGGGCTTTCTATGCGGCGAAATGCACGCGATCCACGGAACGAGCGACGAGCGCGCGCGCGGCCTTTCGTCAGATCACTAGCTTATACACTGTTCGCTGTTGCGTGTGCGCTGTGCTCGGCGACTGCCCGCTGCACCGGCTAGGGGATGAAGATTAAGCTTCTTCACTTTTCACATTCTCAGCATCCTATCACTGTCACGTGAAACCGATATAAGATACGTTCCGCATACCTTGACTTGCATTTGAATAAATTAATTACAACCTATTCCAACGTTGGACGTTTTAGATATTAGTCGATATTTGCTTGATATTTTCATAGTTGACATTTATTATGAATGTAGCGCTAAGTTATTTAGAGGCAATTTATATGTAGAGCTACGAGTAGGTATGTAGTAATTCGAAAGTTATTAAGCTATTCCCGTCTACAGCATAATTTTTTTACGCAACATATGAATACATTACGTTCCATAATAGCATAACATACATATTATTATATCGGGGCGCCAGGTTCTTGCAGGGCAGGAAAATTCAAGTGCTAGTTAAAGAGAGTGCTCTATGTATAGAGATCTGACATACTTCTTGTACATTGATCACTCTTATTATTTCACACTCATAATATTCTTTTCACACTGACAAAAGCGGAAAAACAAATTATAACCGAGAGATTATGAAACTGGTAGAAGCTTTTTAATCAATGAGCTTTTATGGATTTTATTGATCGCATGATTAATAGTAATATTATAATTGATTTTTTTTCCGTATAGATATCAACCCAAACACTTGACAAAGAGGGTTAAAAATATGACATACTTAGAGTATAATAACCGTATTAATGTACTTGTTAAATATTCAGCAGATGCGTTAATAATAGAAAGTGGAGCGCTTGCAATTCTCGAAACTAAACATTATTTTATAACAACTGAGTTGGAACATGTATTACTTATATCTTGTCATAAAAATTCAATTTAATACGCTGGCGTAAACTAAAGTTTATATAATTGAAACACATGAATATCTGTCAAGACATATGATACAAAAGAGAAAAAACTTTTTTATATATTATATATATGTATAATGCAGTTACACACACCTAAAATATATACTATATAAAATATATACTAGCAGTGATAGCCTAGTCGTTAAGAATTCAACCTCTCACTCCGGAGGTCTTGGGTTCAAATCTATGGCGCGCACCTCTTTAGAAAAGTGCGTTTTAAATTTAAATATCAATTGGTAACGGTGAAGGAAAACATCGTGAGAAGACCTGCACACCTTAGAATTTATAAAAAATTTCTAAGGTGTGTGAAGTCTGCCAACCCGCACTTGGCCAGCGTGGCAGGCTATGGCCTTAACCCTCTCAAAATGAGAGGAGACCCATATTCCAACAGTGTAATTATAATGGGCCGATTATTATTATTTTATAATGCAGTTCAGCACCATTTTATAAATGCTTTGTTGCTTAAGAAAAAAAAAATTCAACGAAACAATATTAATACCCAATTATGTCTGAAATGATATATGTTATGTATAATAAAGAATATTTTCTTGACGTCCTTTGCCGCAAAATC
This sequence comes from Microceris scylla, assembly GCA_018245595.1. Taxonomy (NCBI): domain Eukaryota; kingdom Metazoa; phylum Arthropoda; class Insecta; order Lepidoptera; family Hesperiidae; genus Microceris; species Microceris scylla. Next base: position 7,534 of record DWDT01001917.1, on the reverse strand, counting down.
TACAAACGTACATTTTTCAATTTATTATAAAAGAAATAAAACAAAATAAAAAAAGCACAGGAACTTTTATTGTATTTTTCTAAATTATAAAAACCAAATATATTTTGTAAATCTAATTTTATTACATTCAAAGTAATTATATTATTAACAAGCTTTTATTATATTTATAACAAACAGTAATGATAATAATTAGATGCAAAGGGCACGTCGGGAAGTTTTTTTTTTTTGTAGGAATAACGTCGCGTGCCGCAACGGTGTCGATGAACACGCGAATCTCAGCAACGATACAGAAAAACAAATTGACGTTCGTGTGCCGAACATCGGCTGTATGCGGCCGTGCTGCATCATACACCGTTGTTTGCACCGGTTTCGATTTAAATATCCACACGAACTTGTGCTCTTGAAATAATTGAATTGTACTGAGACCTGGGATCTATTCATTATGACAAAATTAATAATCTCTGAAGCGTTGTTTTTTAACTAGAGGGCCTTGTAAGTAACTGAAGTTATTCACGATTTATACTCAATTGTTTATATTATAGCATGATTCAAAATGTGTGGACACAGCTATGTACTCTTGGTTTACCAATTTATTTTTAGATTCAAAATTCTACCTTTTTACTTTTAATAACCACCATTATAATAATTTTAACAACACTGGTCACTGCAAAGACAAAGATTTAATGAAAGACTTTTTCTAGACTTGCGTGTTCCATCTTGGGTCACATTCACACTTTCGGAATAGATTGAGACAGGCTGATGATGATGATGACAAAATCAAAGCGAATTAACAATTACAAACGAAACTTCAACATAATTTACACTCTACAATTAACTCGACAATGTAAGTCAACTAACTATTCAAATAGCTTCATTCATTAAAAAAAGTAATAAATTAATACGCATAATGAACATCATGGTTTATTATATTAAATTAATATCACTTATTCGTGAGCTTTGTGCGCTACTCAGTAACAGACTCAATAGACTGGGCGCCGCTATCGAAGGTCAAAGGTAAAATGGCCGGCGAAAAAACTAACACCTAAAAAAAAATTAAACAGCCATATTTTTGTTTGAAGCCCTGGCGACGGCTAAATGCTCTGGCCGTCGACGGTCAGCAACGTCGGCGGTGCGAAAACCTGTGCCTTGCGATATCCAAGCCGCATGCTCAGCGTGGAGATTACGGGCATAAACCCCCTTTTGGAGAGGTCTATGTCCAGCAGTGGACTGAGATAGGCTGATGATGATGAATAAGTGGAATGGAGTGTACTACACTCCTCTGCCTACCCCTTCGGGGATTACAGGAGTGATGTTACGGTTTTTTTTTATTATTACTGAATAGGTACTTGGTCCGAATTCGTATGCGTGAAGAAAAACCTCTCGATAAAAACTTTCGATGTAGCTCCGTCAGGATCAGAAACGAGTAGATTGTTGACGTCTCTGAAGCAAGATTAATAGAATGCTAATGTACTATTAGCGCCATCTATAGCGGGGTATAATCCTAACCTTGTATTTTTCCTATGTGCATTTGATTTCTTTAATAATAAAGGAAACTAGTGACGTGTCGTAAACATTTTTGAAAAAAAATAAATGCTAATGATCAGCAAAATACAATTTTCGTAAATTTAGACATACTGTATAATTTTACAAGGGTTTTATTTCACACATTGAAAATAACTCATACCGTAATTCAACCCTGTATCTTATTCAATCATTATGAAAGTGTTATCATTATCAATTGTTTAGTCTTAAATAAGATGTCAAAATTAGTGTTTTCTGGAAGAAAGTAAAATCTACAACTGATTCACATTTTAATTATATTTATTATATTTAGTATGAAATACATTATAATCTAAATATGTACTTATATATGTACCCATATTTTGGTTATTCCCTCACTTACACATATAAATTACATAATATATATGAATAATCAAATATTTTATGTGAATAGGGTAATAAAAGTGTCTCATTATTTACATATCTTAAAATGCCTAAAGCTGAGAACTAAAAGGTAGTATAGCTGCTGAATTTAAGCAGAATATGTGTGAAATATATATAGTACATATTGATCAGACATACACAAACCTATAAATTACATAATCATTATCTTTTTATATTCTTTTTCGCTATGAGTTTGAGTACAGATTTCAGGTGTTTGTTTGACAATGTACATTTGATCACTAAAACATTACAGGGATATCTGTATTCAGACAAATTTAGGATACATAACTTAAAAGTAATTGCATATAAGCTGAATGAAATCTTATATAACATTTGTTCTTTAAGAACTTTTAGCTTGTCATGGATTACTAAATAAATAATTATTACATTTGTATATTTCATCGTAGTTAGAAATGGGATATAATTTGATGATTCAAGTTGGGATGGGCTGGAATGGAACATTTAAAACATTTTAATATATTACACCAACTTTCATAGGTCCATTCAATCAATTTGTGTGAGTCCGGGCAGTAAATTAGATTACAGATATTTGATAACGTGATTTAGAGAAAGTAAAAAAAAAAACAAGAATAAAAAGTTCAGATACCTAAATGTACCTAAATTGTTAAATTTTTCATAAAAGTTATAACTGATTTTTTTAATGATTGACAATGACATTAATGGTATTGGTATGTTTGAGATTCTGTGATGATAGATGAGAACACTTTTTTGTTGTTGGCTAGAAATACCCATATTGTTTATTGACCTAATGTATTTGTGCATAACGCAACACAGTAATATGGAAATTGTGACTAATAACCATCAATTATTACGTGGTCTTTTTAAGACTCTTTTCAGATAATTGCAGGTAGATAATTCTATTCTTTTACAAACAGACTAAGGAAATGCTCCACCAGGATCATTGTAAACATTTATTAACCCTTTGCACCTGTATGTCTCAACATATGCGATATCACAACTTTTACCATTACACTCATATGTCTCAGCATATGCAAACATTATACATTTTACCATTCCACTCACAAGAAGTTATTCACAGATGCAGTCAAAACAACCATATTTTTTTATTTTATTATCCCTCTTGTAGTTATGGTGTAAAGATTTTATATTGGCACTTTAGAATTTAAAAATGTTCTCAATTTTGTCATGGAGTCTACACGATAAACATTGACATTTTTACTTTGTTCAAAATGTCCACAGCTATGGGAAATGAATTTAAAAATGATTTGGAGATCAGTGATGATGAGTTTTATATGGATTCATATAGTAGTGATACTGATAGAAACTTGGGCAGTGATAACACTATAGAAAATAGTAGTGATAGTGGTATAACACTGTAATACAAAAGCAAAAGAGAATTCCACCTTTGCCGCCAAGTTCCAGTAGTAGCAATGAAGATATCAATGAAATTGCCAATACTTTCCAGAATTTTCATTTTTTAAATTATACTTATGAAATGCTAGGTATGCTAATAACGTATTGGAAAAATTTTGTTCTGATTGAATAAGAAAATAAATTCCAAGTTGGCGGTAATGGTATGGTAATATTAAATTTGAGTGCAAAGTGTTAACTACAGTTTTCTTTTCATTTTTAATTACACATTTACAGTAGGTCAGAATGGGACAACAATATATCATAAAATTCATGTTTGATGATAATATGTTCACTGTGTGCCCAAAAATATGCAAGGTACTTTAAAATAAAGTAAACATTACTTTATTATACCGGACATATATCATAAAAGCAGCTTTTATTCAGTTTCAACTTGTATTATTCTTAGTGGATTATTGATATCATTGATCACTTCGAAATTCATTTTTTTCTTTTTTTGAAAACAATGAATCTATGAACTTGAGTTTGATTTTGTAGGTGATGATAATATTTTACCCCAGCCGATATAAACAAAAACAGTAGAATAGGAATAGATTATCCCATACTGAGGACCTGGATCATGTCTGTGTCTTTTAGCTGCATTAGGGATAGTGTTGGTAGTGGGCTTAGCTGGATGATTTAATCCTAATTCACCATTCCCATAGCAACCAACAATCCTTGTGTTTGGGAAGACAGCTCGAAATAGTTCCTGTTCCATCTTATGCTTCTGATCACGGCCCACACATGACAACTTGACAGCGACACTGTGCTCAAACTTTGGTACACTGCTGGCAAACTAAAACAAAATGAAACTTACTGACAGCTTCCATATCTTGAAGTTTTTTGAAATTAAATTTTTATACAAATTCATTACATACATACCTCATTGATAGATTGTTGTATCTTAGGTTTAGACCAATCGGAAGACTCTATGACAAATGAAAACATCTCAAAGTTATATTCACTATTATTTGATACCTTAGGAACTGTAAATAGCCCAATGGATAATAAATTATCACTCATAAAATCGATATTATCATTGATGCCCTCAACTATAAGTTTTATATCCTTTTCATCAAAAACTGTGTCCTCTATAATGCAGCCACCAAGAGCATATGGAATATCAGGCTGACTGCAAATTAACAAAAAATATTTTATAATCATGTTTGGTAAAAAACTATAATTCTAACAAAGTCAGACAATTACTAATCACTTACATGTCCTTGAAGTAGTTTAAAAACACAATGTCCTCAACAGCGTGGAGGAGATATCTTTCAGTGACATATACCAATACCCCTTTAAATATCCGTGTCTCAGCAAGCTCTTTGACCACATCAAAGAAGTCTTCTTTGATTGATATTGTACTAGATTTTATGTGTATGGTATGAAATTTTACTTCTGGGATTATTGGAATGTGTACACCACCAAAGACTGGGACGTTCCTGAGGTGTGTTACTGTATGTTCATATGTTGGTGAATGCGGCAGAGGAAAGTAGGTGATGTAGTGTGATTTAACAGAGTGCATTCTATTTTTAGGAGCATTAGCCTTGTGGTCTATGAAGTCTAACACTGAAAACAATGAACAAAATATGTTTAACATAATTTTCCAAGACTATATCACTTATTGCTAGATAACTGACATTCTTAAATAACAGTAGATTTTTTCTTTACATTACTCACAACATTTCAATTAACAAAATGGTTAAGACACCTAATTGACAACATAAACATTAAAAGTCAGTACTTACAACTGTGTTCTTTATCACATGGATGCTTGCAAGGAGCAGGTGTGAAGGCCTCACATTTACTCATTAAATTGAACGCTGATGTCTTTACAAAGTTCATCACAACTAAAGGTTTAGTATAGAAGGGTCCAGACTGGACAAATGTAGTCCCATCCTTTGATGAAGTAGATATTACATTCAAACAAAAGTCCTGAGGGCCTATTTGTTCCTTACTCAGTGCTTGCACAGCTGAATGCCAGGTGCTGCACACTTGCTTACAAATCATTCTCTCCTGCCATGGCAGGTTGCTGAGAATCTGTTTCACTATAATATAGTTCAATGTTACATTGTGTACGAGACTGCTGGTGCACGGAACTGACTCACTGTCTCTTAACAATTCTCTCTTCTCTTTGTAAGCGGCTATGTTCTCATCCAGCTTCAATTTCATACAGCTTGTAAATTCTTCATCAAAAACAACTGAACTATCATCTTTATCATCACTTTCACTGTCACTTTCACTGTCTCCTTCATCCCCAAAGAATTGAACCTCTGGGGGTCTTTCCGCCATCTTGAGCTTCTTAAATTTCTGTCACTATTATTGGATCATCTGTCCCACCGGGGAAGACTTCTCCCTTCAGCAGGGCAAGGATAAACGAGTAAAGATAGATAAAGAAGAATATCAAGTAGTAAACCAAGTAAATTATGACATCACGTAGGTGTTTCTTTAATTGGCCGCGATTGTGTATCTCCACAGGATCAAATGCCCCAATGTTCCCTTGAGGTATGGTGTAATATTCAAACGACAGCCATACAAACATAGGCAAGTTTAAAACAAACAATATCACATGACCATGGAGCAAAAACAAAAAAGTTAAAAATGAATGAGCAATATATTTAGGTAGTAGCCAGTAGTTTAATTTATCACAACACTCTTGAGCGTTCAGATAGTCACATTCTAGGTCCGACAACGTTATAATATAGTATATCAGAAGAAATAATATAGCACCGGTATCGATCAAGGATAAAGCGAACAACAAAGTTTCAGCCAATATCATTACTGAACAATCGATCAGCACCCGGTTCAATAACAAATATTTCCCTCAGTTTGGAAATGGCTCAGACTTGCGTCCAATCTAGAAACTTAATATTCTCTGAAAATTCTTAAATCACGTAATCCCTTAATTGTTAACACTAAATGACCGCAAAAATTAACAATCCAAAATTAATAATTTCAGTAGGTCGATTTTGGGCAGGCAGACCTCACAAATTTATATATATATCTGTTATTTGCACAGATGTTAAAGAAAATAGAGAGTAAGAACTAAGAATATTCGATATATATCGATACATCGAATACACTGGATGTTTATAGTACGATGCATCGAATCGATCCGATGTTATAAAAAGCTGTTGATTTATTCAATGTATCGATGTATTTTCATGAAACATCGAATCAATAGTATCCAGCTAATGATACCTACTTCGAATATTAATCAAAAAATATAAATTTATGCCTTTATGTTCTTTTGTTGGTGGCGCGAGTTAGCTGCTGTCGGCCGCATAAGAAAAATTTAATAATTACCATTAACAACACTGCGCGAGAGAGAATTAAAAAAAAATGTGTTGTTCCTGATCTGTTGTGGTCTCGGTGATCTTATAAATTACATTTATTTTTGCTAGGATAAAACTTATTTACGGTATGGGTGACGAAAAGATTTGACGAAGTTTCCTATATACCGCCCAGCCAAACCGTATTCTTCTGCAAGCCTCCCTCACAAATTTGTTTCTACCCAACTGCAAAATTTGCCCGAGATAGATATACTCCTAATCAACCTCGAGAGGAACCCAATTAATAGAAATCGGTTCCTGGATCACATGTTCAGTTAATATGTCATCCCGGAATTGAGTATTCAATAATAAATTAAGGAGTATTAAATAATTATGTAAAAATTATCGTTTGTTTGTAAGTGTTCTCTGGAGGTTGATTACAGCTTTTTGATGAAATGCTAGAAAATGAACTCGATTTTTAGAAAACATCGATGTTTCCATCCGGTGCATCGGAAAATATCGATGAATAGCCTAGATGTTTTGCATTGAAAAAAATCATCGATGTATTTTGTGGACACTGTGTTCGCAGTTCGCAATATTCATAGACAATATATTCTTTTCATTGTTGTAAGAGCCCTGAATAACGCTATTTGCAGAAAAATATTTTAAGTTGATAAAAACGTAATTTATATAATCGTAATAAATCATGAGCTCTTATTATATTATCTTCTCATTATCTAAATATAGGTTTCTATAAAAATAGAGTGTTTGTTAATTGATTACAACGTTTTTGTAATCCTGCATCATAATATATTATACAAAACGAGTTTTATTAAACATACTGGTTATTGTTTAAAACTGTATTAAATGTTATTAAAATGTAGTAAAAAAAAATTCATTCAGTAAATAACGTGTATTATTCTTAA
>DWDT01001916.1:0-14731 GCA_018245595.1 Microceris scylla | reverse complement strand
GGGTAACCAGTAATGATAACCATAATAATAGAATTAACGTACGTGACATTGATGACGCACGATCTATTTCTCTTTATGTTGATCTACATATTTCACATTATTTAATTTTATTTGAATATTTTTATTGACAGTGGTCACAACGGAATTGAACATCATCGATATTGCCTTTTATTAAGTGATTCAAAAACATAACATTAATGAGATTAAGTTTAACTACGGTGCAACGCACCGGAAAACACTATATAAACTAGAAAACCTTAATACATACATTAATAAATTAGGTGTAATTTCGTATGACAGGATAACGTGCGAGTTGACGGCCGCCGACGGCTGCGGCGCGAGGCTCAGCTCTGCCGGCGCCGGCGCGATACTCGCCGCCGTGCTCGGCCGCGCGCCGCCCGATTCTCTGCCGCCGTCCGCCGACCTAGCCGCCGATCTTGCTGCCGCACTGCAGATTGTAAGCACTCATCTTGATACCTTTTACAGTGCAAGTTTAAGTTTGAACGATCGTCTCAATTTCATCATCGATGTGTCTTTAAAGTGTGAGAAACGCTGCGAGGAGTTGGAGCGACGATTCGAAGAGGAGGCCGAAGAACGAACGGAACCAATGGACGAGGCGGGCTCGGAAGCGGCGGAATGTTGCGCGGCGTTGCTGCCGGGCGAGGGCGAGTGGGCTGCAGCGCGGGCGCTCCTAGCGCCGCCCGCTCGTCGCGCGGAACTACTGCATGCGTTGTTAGCGCGCCTGCAGGTCTGTACTGTTATGATATTGTATATGCTAAATATTCAGGGATATTATGTTAAGACTGTTCTTATGATAATCTATGGTTAGAGTATGTACTGAATTTCAGTCAGTTCAAATGTTCAAATAAAAGTCACTTAAAATGTTCATTGATTATATTCTTACACATTTTATGTAGATGTGAATTTATTGTTATATACCGTGCTTTGGGTATTCTTTATACTTCACTCTGGAGTTATAGGGTTCAAGAATAAACAACAATTCCAAGTCTATGTCTGTTTATTGCGAGTACTGTAGAATGACTGACTAATAATAGTTACGATAAACACATCTACACATATCATTTTTGCTCCCAAATATGGATACATCCATAATAAGACAATGTGCACACGGCACAATATACCCCCCTTCAAAAAAAAATTATTAACAAATAAAAAAAAGTAAAATAGGCTTCATTACCAAAAAAAAATAATAGAATTTACACTTTTGCAATAATTATTAAAAAATCGTCCATTGTTATTATATAAAAAAAATATAGGTACATTTATATCTCAATAGAAGACAATTATCGTAAGAATATAAAGTAAAATAAAATAATAATTAAATCACAATTCTAAATCATAATTCTACAGCATCAAAAAAAATATATCAAAGGAGTATATAATATCAAACTAAGGCAAAAATAAACGACATGAATATACTTCTGCAAAAAATAACACTAGTTACAAAAAATTTAACACGCAAAAACACTTTAAATTATTTGCACTGCACTTTAAACTATAACTTGCTGACAACTTGGATTCTGCCGTTGCTCTGGTTGTCTCATGACACGGGCAGAACTATATTGCAATGCACTTCTCAGGAAAATCGCATACTGATTCCTGTCACAATAAAAATATATTTAATATTATTGTTATTTTATTCTTGATTTATTATTATTATAACCTAACAGTTTGGTAGGGCTAGGGTGAGGGATGTGTCAGTCAGCACTACGAACCCCGTATATTCCAGTATTAAAAGAATTTGACGTAATGCTCTACAGTAAGAAAACTAATGTAAATGATACCAGGGCCACTCTCTTGAGCTGAGCGCGGCGGGCGAGCGCTATTACGAGCAGAACGCGTGCGCGCTGGTGGCGGCCAGCCGCCGCGAGCAGCGCGCCGCCGCCGCCGCGCGCGCGCTCGCGCCGCACTTCCCGCACAACGCCTACCTCGCGCTCGGTAATCCATGACGATGTTCGGATTCACTGTTGTAGTTTTGAAGCGATCCAAATACAAATTTAATATACTCGAAACCTTCTATCTCCTGCGCAAGGAACCTGGTATGACGATAACAATCAATTGTACCTACACACGGGTCTCTTAATTTTTTAGAGATCTTTATTTTAGTAGTCAATTAGGACAGTTAAAATGCTAAGATAACCGAATGATTTACAGCGAGTGCCGGCGCACCACTGTGGGTATGGCAGGAGCGGTCGCAGGAGGAGCGATTGCGAGCGCTAAGCGGCGCGAGTGCCCCAATGGCCGCGTTGGCCGCACCGCTACCCGCACTGCTGCGCGCCGTCGAGGCCGACTGGGCCCTGCAAGGTACGTATTAATTTAGCCAGCACCAAGCTGTTACAGGCGCACAGCGTTACGATCGCTGCGATTTATTTCAGAGGCGGAGGCGTGCGTGCGAGCGGTGCGACGCGCAGAAAGGCGTGCAGGCACAGCGGGGGGCGCGCTGCTGGGCGCCCTGCGATTGGAAGCGGAGGGCCGCGCGCCTCGCCCGCAGTTACCGCAGGCTCTATACGCGGCGTTGGACCGCACACCCGCCGCCAAGGTATCCTCTACGCGCTTTATGACATGTTATTACATGATTGTGTCAGTAAAGAATTCGATAAACATCGATCATTGAAGTACTAACATTAGGTGTATCCGCAGTGGCTGCACGTGCGCGGCGCGGCGTGGTGCGGCGCGCAGGCGGCGGCGCTGGCCGACCTGCTGCTGCTGCGCGCGCTGCGCACGCACGCGCTGCTGGAGGAGCTGGCCGCGCTCGTGCCCGCGCGCTCGCCGCCGCCCTTCGTCGCGACTCAAAATACACAATAATAATATAATCATATCACCTTTTGTTTTATTTGCGCAGCCTCCCGTGTTCTTGTTTTCAGTGAGCGTAAATAGATATGATAAAAAAAATGTTGTTCATAATTTGTTTATACACTCCAAAAATTATTAAAATCAAAGTTTGTGAAAAGTTACATTGATTAACTAAACAATTACGAAAACCAACAAAAGTAGTACCGAAATAAAAATTATTACCCAGTCATCTCAGTAAGCCAATTATAAAATAATAAACCTGCCCTAATCAGAGGCACTCCCCCAATCTAGGACCTTTAAAATGCAACTGCATCCAGCTATCTTCTTTAGGGTCACCAACGTAGCTCTCAAAATTAGCAGGTTGAAGTAGCAATAGACAGACCACCTCGCTTGGAGGATCAAAAATAATGAGGAAGGGGGATTAAAGAATATTGACTACGTCGCCCTGAAAGAAGTATAGGTCGCCGGCCTATTAGCTGGTCGGATAACGTAAACTTTTCCTTACTAGTGATCAAATAAATAGTTTTAATAATTAAACTTTCCTGTTATTAAGAACTTATTACAGAGTACAAAGTATAATATAATTGTTATAAATTAAGTAATTGATGCGTGTCAATACTAAAGTTATTAAATATTGAAAATTAGTTAAAGCTGTTGCAATAATCATCAAAGATCCGTCGATAATATGTTTCCAATTTCAATAATAAGAAAAAGCACATTTTAGAGTCGAATAAAATATGCCAGGAACGTACAGATCAAATAATCTCCCGCTATTACTCCAGTTAGAACAGACACATTTCTTCAAGCACATTTGACAGAAGAGTCAAAAAGATATATGTCATAGTGACCTAAAAATTCAACATAATATTTTATTCGATATGAGTTTTGATGTAATGGTAAAAAATCGATAAGCAGCGAAGATGGAGACGAGCGCAGTACTACTGCTGCTAGTTGCAGTGGTAGGCGCCGTATGTGGTAAGTCCCCTTCTATTCATTTAGCTGAATTAAATACTACGAACACATTTCGGAAATATTGGACACGAGCTCGAGCTGATTACAATTTTTTATACAGCCCTGACCGCGTCTCTTCGTTATTACAGCTTAAGCTGAACCCCACTTAGAATGCTTGGTCTCAACCTAATATTTGAGCTCAACTTACATTGATCGGTTAAAACTTTTCTAATATTAGAGTATAGGTACAACCGCACAAACTGACGAAAGTTCTAAAAATCATTTCTTGGATTTTTTGCGTAAGAAAGACCTCTTATATTATTTTTTTCAAAAACACGTTCTCTGTACAGGCAGCGATTCGCTACAGTTGTATTATTTGTATAGATTTACGAATGTTGAATGTTATAAATAATGCTAGGTTTAAATGGTGACCTGGGGAGGTCTGAATGCTTCTTAGGTCGAATTCGAAACGCAAGTATTACCGTTTAATTCGATTCACAATATGGTTTTACAACATAACCGTTTAAAATGCTCTGGCTTGTCCTTTCGGAGGCCAAAGACTTTCCTAAGCGAGAGCAGCAACTGTTAATATCCTACAGAATAATAATTGGCTCTATCTGTAATATTATCACATCTAAATTGCTTCTGAAAATATTGCACTGCAGGATTAGGCGAGGACAATGCGGTTTCAAGTAACACGTCGGCGGACGATGCGGATGTCGACGAAGAGAGCGATTCTGCTGTTTTTATGGTAAGTGGATGATTATCCGATCATAATTACTTTATACCCCTATAAATCATGTTGAAGTATTCTATTTTAATTAGAACTTTTTGTAAAGATCGTGGTGGAGCACGAGGACGACTTTCGATGTAGCGCCTCCTTAGTGTCACAACGCACGGCTCTCACTACGGCGTGGTGTGCGCTCGGTCGGCGTGACGCGCCCTCGCGCACTCTTTGGGCGTTCGCCAGCGCGCTGCTGGCCGCGCGGCCACCCGCGCCGCTAGCCGCAGCCGCACGCCGCGTGCGCCGTTTCTCGCTGTCCGCCAGCGCGTCGCATGCGCTGGATCTCTCGGTGCTAGAGCTGGAGGAACCGTTCGGTTTCGCTGCAAGCATGCGGCCTATACTCTTGGCAAGTAATGGGAGAGAGTGCGAAGGCTCGCAACAGTGTAATGCAGTGCGATCTCTCCCTTCTCTCTCGCCTACCACTTCCTCAATCCGTCGCGTGCGTCTACGGGTACTCGATCTGACACGTGCGAAAGCTGAGAGATGTGGAGCCCACGTGCCAATGTGGCCCGCTACCCCCCGACGTTTGGAGTGTTACAGCGGTGACAAACTTTGCGAGGTTTGTATTATACGTATACACAAATCGTCCAGATATAACTTAGACTTTGCGAAGACATGAATATTTCGCTTCAGAAAGACCTGGGTGGCGGAATAGTGTGCGCCGGCAAACTGTGCGCCGTGCTCGGTGAGATCACAGTCGACGCGTCCGTTGGCTCGCCGGACGTGGCGGAGCGTTGTGGCGTAACATATACAGCGTTGGCTGTGTCGCACTGGCGTCGTTTTCTACTCTGTGCACATACCTTACGTCTTTGTGGACGGTATGTAATATAGTTCTCATACCATTTATCTTAGTCTTATGAATTCTCGAATTTCCTAAAATGACTCCTGGTTATCTGCAAGTTAAATATGAAATTTGCGTTTTGTTTTCTCGTTCGCTCAACAACCCAAAGTGCTTCTCGGTCCCTCCAGCGTTGCTACTACTCTTACAGGTGGTAGAGAAACATCTCGCCCGATTCTGTTATCAAAAAGTAGGTACCATTTGAAACTATTAGCGCAGCAAGTTTGTACTGTTGTATTGCCTAACTTATAATCGTTCAAAAATTCAGGTTAGGTCGGCTGTTATTGTGCGAAGGTGATGTTTTCTCCGGCCCCAAATTCATGCTAAGGTGAACTCGTAATATCCATGTAACAAATCATACGATACGTAGGTACCTACTACCAGCTACATATATGTACATATAAACACATTTTCTGTATAGGTTTCAGTAAAGTTTTTATACAAAGCGTACGTAATTTATTAATTTATCCATTAACTTTACAAACGGCGGACTTAATGCCAAATGGTAATTTCTACTGTTGGCTAAAAGAATGAAGACCTGACCCATATGTATTTTCTTCCTTTGATTGTTGTCGTTTCTTGAGTCAACAACATACGCACCGCCTGTTGTCGCCGAAAACAATCTCTACAAAGAGGTGGCCCATTTTTCACGCACTTCAGCTAAATCTTTTTAAAGATGTATCTAACAATATATATTAAAAAATATAGCTTTAGCAGTTTAGGTAAATTAAATTTATTAATAAGTAACTTATGTAATATTTATTGTTGTAAGGATACTGAACCCAGGTGACGATGAAAATTTGTCGTAAACAACGCACCCAAATACAATTCTAAATGTAATAATGCCTGTGTTTAAAATTGTGTATTTGTTCCGAAACATTAAATCCTTTCAACCCACGTCTATACATTGATAATTACAATTACGCAGTGGCGACTGCGCGAAGCTGTGCACTGAGCACCGCTTAATTACTGACGACAATACCACGAGCGAGACGACCTACGTTAATGAGACAGGTATGTTCCGTTCTATATTCATAATTTCGCCAATTTCGTCATCTCAAAAATGTTTGTTCATATTTTATTGTATCAAATCTATCCATTTATCATTCCACTGTAGGAAAATGGGTCTCCTGTCATATTGAGACGGTTAAGGCCATAGTCTGCTACGCTGGCCAAGTGTGTGTTGGCAGACTTCACACACCTTAAGGTTTTTATTTTTATAAATTCTAAGGAGTGCAGGTTAGAGAAGAGGCCTATGTCCAGCAGTGGACGGGAGATGGCAGATGATGATGATGATGATGATAATGATGTGCAGGTTTCACCACAATGTTTTCCTTCATCGTTAGCAAGTGATATTTAAACTTAAGATGCACTTTTGTAGAGTTGCGCTCCATGGATTTGAACACAGCACCTTCGAAGTGAGAGACTGAATTTTTAACCACCAGGCTATCACGAACAGTTTATATCACATGATTACAAAAAAAATCTTTCTCTGATACTTACGGTAGTAATCAAACAATCACCAGAGAAGCAATATTCAAGAATATATTGCTTCCCTGGTAATTGTTCCATCCACAAGTTACTGTTATTCGTAGTATTTTCGTAGTATTTAATAACAAAAAAAACTGTTCAGATTGGTAAATAAAGTCTACATTACATAATTATGTAATTAAATCTTATATTTGACTTATTAGATATATCCTGGAACGAACCAAATACAGATGTGACAAGATCGACTGTGATAACTACTGAAGAGGAACTGAGTCAGCCCTCCAACCGACCCACACGGACGTACCTGGCAAGAAGTTTTCCCATGACCATTTTCTCTTCACCTGTGAGCCCATCTGCGGAACGTATTGCTAAAGTTTTTGAGCCAAACCGAGTTGATTTCAAGGTGAATTCCAATTAAATTTTGACTTGAATGTATTATTAATCTTAGAAAAAAAAAATGATAACTTATAAGCGCAAGGTATATTGCGTTACGTAGGTACAAAACTAGTCTTCATTTACCCAAAAATAAATATATGTACACATATTTTATTGTATTGCTCCCAATAGTCATAATAATATTATTAGAGAATATGGGTCGTTCGAATTTAATTTAACGTGCCTTGGAGGTTTTTACGCTCACGATCTTATGTCCTATGTGAGCCAGACTTCGTCACCAAATTCTGACAGCGTCCGATATCATTATTATAAAACAACTTTCCCGAGTTAATGTGTACTTGAAGGCGGGCGAGTATGGGGACAATGCTGCCGAGTATGACAGCGAGGACTCGGTGTTGCCAACGCGCACCGTGTCTGCGCCCGCCGCCGAGCGCACTTCGCCCTCGTTCGCGCCTACGCAGTCGACGCTGCGCGCGCCCCCTGCTGTCGAGCGGCGCGTGTCGCCGTCCGCGGGTTGTGTCATCATAGAATCCATCGATTCTTTATATAAGATCAGTGTCGCAATTTTATTAATGGTTGGATAACAAAAATAATTATTTTTAAAAAGACAGACTTGTTTATTTATTTATAAAATTATTTATTTGTATGTAAAAATTTGTTAACTCCATGCCTGTAACAGAGATACTGTATTTCTTTCATATGTTCATTTACAAATAACTTATGCTAGCTACAATAAGTACAAAATACGACAAATAAACGTACAAAGGCACTCCAAGTCTTAATAAATCCTACAAAAAAGTCAGCAATTGTATATGCCTTGATTTAAACAATAAACGTAACAAAAGGTAATATCACGCCTGTAATCCCCGAAGAGGTAGGCAGAGGAGTGAGTTATAGCCCGTCCCTCCACGTTTGATCAGTTATGTTTACGTCTCACATTGGAACAGGTCGTGAGCCTGTTGCCATACACCGCGAACCGATCCAGATTCCGAGCCACATGTAAAAATAAAATCTAAATTAGAGAATTCTTTATGATAAAATTACTTTTCTTCAAGAATACAACTATTTGTTACCAAATGGTATATTGTATTAGGTACTGTGAAGTAGGTAACTGGTATATTGACTGATGATGGGGTCACAAGTCTCCGAAAGTCTGGTCTGTAAAGATAAACATATTTGACACTTCATGATCACTACGTAGGTACCACATAAAGAACCCGGCGTGATGGTATAATTAAAACAATAATACCTTATAGCAATTTATTGGCCAATCAGTACGATTTAATATTGTAATGACACAAATTATGACAACACTTACAGACTTGAATAAACACTCACTGTGATTACAGATTGCCATGGCAACTTGTTTGCATTACACAAACTGTACTATTTATGAAGAATTGAGGATTATTTCCAAAAGAACTGTATCTGTCCGTGGATTTCATTGAAAATACTGTGATTCTTAAATACACGGTTAAAACTTTATCCCTGACGAATATTAAGTATTAAAGACATTTTTTTATTCACGTTATGGAAAATCTGTGATGTGGAGAATATAACATCCAAGATTATGAATAATATATAACAGAACAACTACAAACCGCTTATTCTAAAATTGAATTATTACAAATATGTTATTGTGATGATTTAAGCTGGCTTACAACATGAACCGGTACGTAGTGCTCCAGCAACTAGGGGACGGCACGTACGGCTCTGTGGTTCTCGCTCAACGCAGAGACTCCGGAGAGAAGGTCGCTATTAAGCGGATGAAGCGAAAATATTACTCGTGGGACGAAGCCATGAACTTACGCGAAGTGAAATCTCTTAAGAAGCTTAACCACGCAAACATAGTCAAATTGCGGGAAGTGATACGTGAAAACGATACTCTATATTTCGTGTTTGAATATATGCGAGGCAACTTGTACCAGCTGATCCGCGATGCGGAGCGTCCATATCCGGAGCCAGTATTGCGCAATATTTTATATCAAGTTCTGCAAGGACTGGCCCATATGCATCGCCATGGCTTTTTCCATCGCGACCTAAAACCGGAGAATTTGCTTTGTGCGGGTCCAGAACTCGTTAAAATAGCAGACTTGGGACTGGCCAGGGAGGTTCGATCTCGCCCGCCCTACACGGATTATGTTTCCACGCGATGGTATCGAGCACCTGAAGTTCTCTTGCACGATACGCGATACGGCGCGCCTATAGACTTATGGGCCCTAGGTTGTATCATGGCCGAACTATATACGTGTCGGCCGCTGTTTCCCGGTAATTCAGAAATCGATCAGTTGTACAAGATTACAGCTGTGCTCGGCACGCCGGAGCGTGAGGAGTGGCCAGAAGGGTACGCACTTGGTGAAGCGCTACGTTTTCGTTTTCCTACAAGTAGAGGTGTACCACTCAGTCGCGTTGTTCCTGCCGCTTCACCGCCCGCTTTAGCATTACTGGCAGCATTACTAAGGTATCCACCCCGCGAACGACCAACGGCACCGCAAGCTTTAAGGTAATCATCTATTTTAACATCCATGTAATGAGAGGTCGGATGCTGAATGTTTGCGGTTGACTATTATTTCAGATTCCCATACTTTGCAGTCGGCGCTTCTCTTGTTCTTCCACCTCCAACTTCTCGAGCTAGAAGGTTAATAAATAAATTTTATAGTTATTTATTCGTTCCGAAATTAAAGTAATCAGAGTTAATAATGACTTGTTTTTGTTAGAAGTACTGCACGAGGTGAGTCCGAAAAGCCACAACCGCCTGCACTTCAACCGATTACTTTGCCTACAATGTCAAACGTAGCGCCGGTGGCGATACGAGACAGATTTGCCGACATTTTGGGGTAATTATAAAGGAATTTTTAATACCTATAAAGATCAGCTCAGCAAGAAGTTCATCTAAATGCTAAGACCGCTTCGCCGCTTTGACGGAGTAATAAACTAATAATTATTATAATGTTTCTGTCCGTCAGTAGCCCCGGGGCTATAATTAAATAGTTAATATGCGACCGTTGATTGCTATCCTGATAGTCCGGAATGTGATAACATCATGTGCAGAAAGAGCGCGATTAAGAAGGTGCATAGAGATCAACGGTTCTTTCTGTGTGAATGATCCGATGAGAAGAACCTATTGAAGGCACGGAGGGATTGTATAGAAGTTATATACCTACCTACATTACAATTTTTTTACACAATTTTTTTTATTAAGTCACTGTTTCAATTATTATGTTCAAATGCCCGCATGATTTCAATTTAACATTAACATTTAGCATGCATTATTGTTAATTATGATTTTGTGATTATCACAATATTTTTGCATGATTTTTATAATAAAAGTTGTTTTATATGACACAGAGTATTGCTATAAAAATACTAGCTACGATGGTTCTGACATTAAAAATAATGGTTGATGAAAGAAGCATAATCAGATAAATAAACGTAACTTCCCGCCTGTAATCCCCGAAAAGGTAGGCAGAGGAATGCAGAACACTGCCACGTTTCACGGTTACGTTTACGTCCTAGTATGGAATTGGTAAACAATACGAATGTTAATGGTTCTCAGGCCGAGATAAACCAAGACTTGCCAATCTTGGCAAAATAGGTCAGATACTGGATGAAGGTAGAGTCAAAAGTCTCCGAAAACGGCGTGTATGAATGAAAAGAGTGATTAATATGGAAGAAGTACGTCAGATCTTCAAGGATATATAAGTGGCACTTGGGGTTTTTGAATGCACAAAAAGAGACCGAGCGTGATTATATGTATGATAACAATAATATTATACACTCTCCTCTGTCTACCCATTCGGAGATTACAGGCATGATGTTACGTTTTTGATTTTTAATAATATCATATTATTTGTAAGTAGTATGGTGTGTAGATGCGACTCCCTGAAAATGAATTTGATGACTCCCATAGTTGTAAAGACATCCCTCTACCATTATAAGAATCACTTAAAATGTAAACGCTTGTTAAGTGCTCGAAATTCCTTCCATTAAAAAAATTTGAAATATCTCCCACATCGCATTATGCGACTAAGGTATATTAGCTATATTTTATATTGAAATGACAGAGGGGAAGTGGTGCATTCCGTCGCGCGCCAAACCGGCGTGGGCGCTGTTGGCGGCGGCGGCGAGGGTCGAGCGCGCCACGTGCTGGGCGCGCCAGCGGGCGGGGCCGCCGCCGCCTATTTGGGCGCGGCGCGGTACGTTGCCGGCTCACGTATCGACACCACACTGTTTCGTGCCATCCCCCTGCGACCACACCACGGTAATAAGTGTGAGTTCCGTCGGGCTTGACCACCAGTCACAAATCTTAATAATAGTCTGTTTAATAAATGAAACTATTAAGAAGATTCGAGGCTGGTTTACCGCTCTATTATTTTAGTATGCCTTTAGATTTATAGGACGACATTGCTTCAGCTCTAACTAAATTCTCGACTGTTTCAGAAGCGACAACTGTGGGCAGCGGTATGGCACGCGTAGATTGGGCAGCCAAGTACTTACGTTGAATGGTTTTTGAAAATGACGTTGTAGCTGCTTCTGTAAATATATAAGCTTAGACAGAAGCATGCTATAGTTATGGTACTATTTAAAACCGTATTACATGGGCTGAGACCAGTAGTCGAATTCTATTGAACATTAATAAATATACCAAGAAATTTGAACCTAACATAGTTCTACTTTATAGTATGTTAAACATACTATATAACATAACAATGGTAACACATTTATCTTGCATATTTGTATATTTAACTACATATTTAGTCCATTAACTAGTGATTGTTGTATATAGATGAATAGGTACAAACTTTAGGAATTAACAGATTTAGATTTTTCACAGATATTCCATAATGAATGGATTCTGATTACTTTTATTAAGTTATATATTACATATGTATATAATTATTCTGACTATAACTTGGTTACAATAAGATTCAACCTACTAGTTTGGAAAACATCACAACCACATTATTAGCACACAATCATTAGGTTTAAGTGCTCTTAAATAAAAAAAAATCCATATGTGGTAATCAAACTGATGGTACTGCTGAAGTGAACTCTAGTATAGTAAGAGTCAGGTTATCAAGATTATTTTCAAATAGAGAAGACACTGACTAATACAAAATGAATTTATTCTAACTGCACAAAACACATATTAATATTTATTATAAAATAAAAGTTAACTCATACTAACCATCCTCCTATCATCAATAATGCAACCCATCCGTACACCACTGAGTCTAATTAGTCATAATGGTGTTCTTAACAATTAATACTGATACAATACTTATTAAAGAATGTTTGCAAATTTCCAGAAGTGGCAGTGGCCAATTATGATTTGCCTGCTCTTCACACATAAAATTATAAACAATATTCATATAACAATTTTCAAAACCTACTTTATAAAGTTTTAACATATGTAAATAGTAAATATTAATATTTTATGATTTATCTTTAAAATACCTGTCACTATCTTAAAATTGTGTCAGTTTTTTTTTAAATTTTAATTGTGAACTGGACTTCAGCTTCTTTACCAGCTTCAGCTGAGCTAGCCGCCTTCAGCCGAGCTTCAATATCTAGTTATTTAGACCTGCATGGTTTTCTTTTTACTTTTTCCATGAACAGGCCCTTAAGAATTTGATGACGACAATAAATAAGTACATGATGACAAAGTGTTGCACACACATATTAAAATTAGTTATGTTTAGTTACAATCGGTGTTAGCTAATCTATACTGGCACTGCAGACCAGATATAAATGTTTTTGGAACAAACATTTGTTTTTTAATTCCTTCATACAAGCTTGCATGAAAATGAAATGACTACCTTGTTGGTAGTGGCTGACATTGTGACTGTTGAACACTATGTCCAGGGTTAGATTCCCAGGTTACATGCTATCAGCCTTTTTCAACCTTAGAATTTCTAGTAGTTGCATATTATGTGGATTCATATGTGGTATAATATGGCAATAGATTCACCTCCTATTCTAAGGCGGGACATAGAATCTAATAAATGAATTGTGAGAATGTACCCACCATGCTCTGCCTTCCCCTTGGAGGAATACGGGCTAAATATTAAAAATAATATGCACACATGAATATAAAAATGTGAACTTTGGAACATCTATGATGTTATTAAAATAATTCAATAATTAAGTTTTCTTCAGATATTTTAACATATATAATAGTAAACAGTTGAAGTCACGGAAATAAAACTAATAGGCATGTAAATAAGTTCATCTCAAACTATATTATATATTATTTACACTTTTGCTTTCATATAAAATCTGTGAGAAGTCAACAAGGAGCATGCCTGGGGCATCACTCGTATTTGAGGTAGGGCTTGGTGTCGGGTGGTGCGGCAGAATGTGAGTGAGGCCAAGCATCTGGTGGCCAGCTGTACACCCTTGGGGCGCCACTGTCCAGCAAACCCCAGCCTAGCAGCTGGGATCGTGGTCCTTGTTCACGCTTAGGTGATGCAGTAGAGATGTTTACCGACACGCCCTTAATGATATGGTCCTGACCACACAGTGACTGAGCCACTTCAGGGTCCAGAAAAGTCACGAAGCTAAAGGCTCGAAAGGGTTTAGGCACAAACACATCTGTCACTTGCCCGAATGCTCCGAAATACTCACGGAGGTCTTCGGCTGTAATGCTTTCGGTGCAACGGCCAACGAACACCTTGCGATGCGCTGCGGCCCCTCCATCTTTGCTGTTGGGTATACGTACATCGCACCAGCGCCCGTCGATCATATGTCGGCGGCCGAGAGCTCGCAACTGCGCCTCGTATTCGGCGAACTTTATAAAACCGAACCCTTTGGATAAACCTGTCTTGGCATCTCGTTTTACTTGTACCATAAGCAGTTCTCCAAAGGAGGCAAAGTATTCTCGAACCGCATCTTCGCCGGTCTTCCAGGGAAGACCGAGGACGATGAGATCGGAACAGCGCGGACGCGGGGACGGGGACGCGCCGGCGCGCGGAAAGGCACAAAAATAGCGGTGAGCGGCCCAGCCTTCCGCCGGTGGTGGGACTCTTTCGTCCACGAGCCGTAGCCCGCGCAACCGCCCGCTTGAGCGGTACTTGAGGCCACTGGCGCCCGCGAACTGCGCGGCTATGGTACTCAGCAGCAATGAACCGTCCTCCTCGGTCGGCAGCTCGATGGGCTCGTCCTGCTCGCCCTCGCTCACCAACACGTACTCGATCGACATTGCTCTCACCAACCGAGGCTGACACTTTTGCTCCGCATCTTGTTTACATCATCAGCTGCCAGAGTACATAGAATTGCGTGATAAATCAGCAGATTTTGACGATTTTTGTGGTAATAATATCATGTAATGTCATGTATGTTGTACGCGTGACGTATAAGGTGACGTTACCTTCATTGTCAAGAATCAAACTGACAAATCTGACAACACGAGACTTCATGCCGTTTCTGTTAATCTCAGCCTGATGATCCGCATATTA
>DWDT01001915.1:0-14731 GCA_018245595.1 Microceris scylla | reverse complement strand
CTAAATTAGAAAATTTTGTAGTGTTCGATCCGGGATTCGAACCCGGGACCTCCCGATCGGCATTCGCACTTGCAACTAACACGACCAACGAGGCAGTCAACTGAACGAAAACAGCTCATTCAGTTGTGTAATTTTATAGCTAATGAATGAGTGATTAGTCATTAGTATATAGTATAATACATTATTAATTTACGAATGTCTTATTTAATAATGTACATAATTTTATGATAAATATCGAATATAAGTGTATAATTATAATTATCAATTATTTGGATAATTAATGCTATGTTTATGCGCTATTTATCAATTCTATCATAGATTTATTCGTTAATTTTGCTCTTAATAATGTATGTTTAACATCTCCAGATATTATGCATTATTGAAACTCATCTATTGATATGAAACACTTCGGGTAGTGACCGGAAATACAACAAAACCTAAGCGTATTTTTCTATTTTTATTTTAAATGTATGTGTAATGATAAAATGATTTGATGTGAAAATTTCACGTGAATTAAAACGACATCTGATAGTCATTATGGCGATCCCGTTCGATTGGTCATGGTCATCGAATGCGCTTATTGCGAACAAACAAATCATAAATACAAAATGGCGATCGTCGAAAACAAATAATAATTATAAATGTTCGAAATTATAGTTCGCCTGTTGTCGCACGAATTCACCGAGCGTAAGTCGCCGTCAGGAACGGAATGTGTGCCGTGCCCCGATAACACAGTTCTTACAACCAACGTCGGCGAACGAGACCCGTCCTTTCTCAAACATAAACCTATTGACCAACCCAACTCGGACGTCTTGGACACTCATTAAAACTTCAATGGCATTAATGCCTGTTTCATTACGCGAAATACAATAAGTATGTACATCTGAGTTTATTTGGCTGAATGATATTGTACGCACGCGTCACTAAGAATTATTTTAAATTTAAATATGAGTAATAACACAGTTCATCAGTGAAAAGACCCAAACCGTGAAAGTTATAACAGCCATAGATCATAAAACACCAACGAATGTTACTAAGTGAAATTTTGCAAACGTTTGTGCGATTACTTACAGTGACTAATGGTAAATTATTAGTCGATAGAATTTTGCTTCGAGCAACGTTTAAAATATGTGCTTTTTTACATATAGATAGATATACGAATGAGAATAAGATGACATTTTAATTTTTGATAACTATAGGTTGCTTCGAGTAACTTATTGGCACTTCTTTCAAAATATCGGTTAGACAATACGTTATTATATGGAATCACAATCTCTCCTCTGTGTATTCGTCAATTGAATCTCAAAGTGATTCGAACAAATTGCAACCATATAATTCAATGACAAGCAATGATTACGGTCATTATACTGCCGTTGCGAATGTTGAAACTTTTTCATTCAATCTCGTAGACAACGTACATATAAAGTTTTATAGACACACAATGACCGAGGAATACTTGCTAGCTTTATCACGATAAATTATCTGACGTTTCTGTTTTGGTTTTAAATAAAAGTTTTACGACGAACATTATCTAAGTTCTCGCCGTAATTACCGCGTAGGCAGTCCATAAAAGTAGCATTAACTCGTCTGGTTTTATCGTAAAAATGTAAAGTCAAAAGTTTAAAAATAGTCTACTCGTGTGTCACACAGGTACACCTTATTAACGACTTTAAAAAAATATCTATAATTTCCGTTGTTAAATGTACAATGTCCGTACCGGAAATGGTAAGAGTACTGGCGTAGTGATGTGCGGCGAATCGTAAAGACCCTCAAGAAGAAAGTGCCAGTGTCAGATTTCTAGGCCAAGTGTATATAACATGTCATTGAACTGTATTTAGAAACCTATACGGGTATCATGTGTATGTTACATATTTTCTACTTGTTGTGGATTTAATGACATTATAATCGTCTTGTTTTCTATAACATTAATTTTAAATTTACGATAATCTGTTTTCCAAAACATTCGCATTATTATTAGTTTGTGACGTTGTGATAAAATGTGTTAATACATATAATTAAAATAAAACGTAGTAAATAAATTAATGTAATTATTTCGTGGAATTGGTTCGTGTACTTCGTTTAATCTTTAAGCTGAAACAGTGTAACAGTATAAACACTAGTACTTGTCTACTATTAAGGTGAAACAGTATATATAACAGTATAAAATGGCGTAATTATGTACCATAATATAATTAAAAGAATCAGACTCAGCCTAAATTTTGTATAATCATTAAATCCGAGAACACCCTAACTGCTGTAAGCTAGATACAAAGAAGTAATGAGACTTACACACGTTTGAAATTACTACGCAATCAAATATATCTTTAGGCTTTGATTAAAGGGAAACGTATAAATTATTACGTAGGTTTTATAAATAACAGATGAGAAAACTATGCATCATAATAAAACCTTGATAGCTATACATATTGTAGACATTTTCCTTATATAATTATAACTTTCTTATGGTGATGATTGACGCAATTGAATCACAAGGGATAGGTAGCGATGCAATTATGCGCCGACGGTCTCAATGGAGGGAATTGATAGTATTATTGCAAAAGTGAAAATTGCATAAAGAAAAAGCAGCGAAAGTGCTCCGCGGTCTCTCAGGTCCATTGTATGGGCAGCACGTCGCGGGTTACATTTCCATCCTCGAATTCCGAGTAACGATGACGGCGGACATCCGAGATAGTGCCAGCGCAAGCACTAATGTCACTTGTATTTTGTGTAACAAACAAGCGAGAGTCACTTACGAGTACACACGATGCTTACACTTTACACTTAGAATTCAAATGTAACACAATGTATTATATGGATATCACCAGTGAAAGCCACAATTACTCAATTTAGAAGATTCGCTGTCGACAACACTCATGCTTAATCGACAATACACAATTTGCATTTTACTATGCTTTCTAAGTAAACGACCACTAGATAAGTCATCTCACGTATTCTTGGATCTTAAACATTGCCAACTATGGCTAAGTCGCTTTTGGGTCAATAATTTTCATAATAAAACATTTGAACGCAAAGTTGATACAACATAACCTAAATATGACATTAACGATTGCTTCGTAAATATATGTGCAGAAATTTCGCCCGTTTATAATATTTTACTGTAGATATCAATTCATCATCATTATCATCAGCCTATCTCAGTCCACTGTTGGACATAGGCCTCCCCAAAACGGCACGCTGGGCATGGGGGTTGGAGATATCAATTAATAAACCGTTTTATAACCCTGTGGAAAGCCTAAAAACATTTTCCTTCATTAAGTAAGTACTTATGGTTATCTCTCAGTACAAAAGTAGAGTAAGTAATATCGGTACTTACTTCAAACAAATTAGAAAATGGAACGACTAAAATAATATTGGTATAAACGGACTATTCATAATTATATGCTATTTCCACTGTCGTGATCGCAATATCACAGCGTAAAATAGAGTTATAATCGATGTACATGATGTAAATGGGATAATATCAAAGTGAGTACAAACATGATCTCGGTCAGCCACCTTCGACTAATGATACGCTAATGCGCTTAGACATCGGGCGTACGGGTAACAGTAAAGTGATGATAACTTTACTAACAGTTTCATACCTTTTTTACCTATCAGGAACGGTCCGCTCCAAATGCATAGGCAATGAGTCAGTCAACCGCGCGAGTTAGCCACCGGCGTTTGAGATGCTTATTCAAAATTTACTTAAAAGCATTTCTGTGTAATAACAGTTTTTAAAGGTCTTTGTACGGCGTATGTATTATAAACAAAGGCTCGTTTGTATACTGGGTACACGTTTAAATTTTATTGTTTCACTTTACGCTTGCGTGTTATTTGAATTTTTTGTAGGTTTAGGTTTATATCTTCACACTACTTCTGTTTTCCTATATCAGATGGATAATTAAAAACAAATTCAATCTGCGGCGTTTTATCAAATGTTATCAATTAAAATAGAAAAATTTTTTTTACTTGAATAAACCAAATTACAGGTTGATTTAATAGGCATTTTTCAAATCTCCCTTTTGAAATAAATACTACAAGTAGCAAGCAGTAATAATAATATTTTACTATTTTAACACGGCTACTTATACAAGCTATCGGCATTTAATGCTATTTTTAGATCTGGGCATCTAATTATACCCCTATAAATGTAAAGTAGTTTATCAATGCAGTGCGTGAGTGAGTGCAAAATTAAACAAAAAAACGAATGCACGGTCTGAAGCCTTTGATTTATATTTTACGGTGTTCGAACATTGCCTTAAACTATAATAGGAAATAAGAAGGTAACATTTAGATCCAAGTGCAAAAAAAGCGCAAAATTTGGAATTGCAAAATGGTTTGGATAAATAAAAAAAAATCATCAAGGATATTGTAATAGTTGAAACCTAGTTAAGTACCTACCTACTTAATGCAAGTTACCATATTTATTGATACAGTATCAATATTAATAATAACACGGATATAGAATATGGCCTAATTTTACATAAAATAGGTCACTTGTTTTATACGAGCGATGAAAATTGATTCTTCTATTTAATATCTATACGGTTCAATGATTGTTTTTTATACTTATATTTAAATCTGTCATCTTGCTGTTTGAAAGTTTAAAAACTGTTTCGTTGTTGTATCTTATTAATACTAATACTATTAAACTATACAAATAATATAAATTCTGGTTTTAAGAATAATTCCGAAACATAGCTTTATAATTTTGTGAGTTTTTTAAAGTTTCTGTTAAAAAAATTAGTCTTATTATTACAACTTACCAAATAAATGTATATTGATATACTTTTTAAACACATTTTAAAAATTAACTATTTTAATTGCACTCCTAAAATTATTAACTAATCAGCGCAGCACACTTTTACATGCGAAATATTGTCCGAATGTGAAGATGACACATTCGCGTTTGTGGATGGGCGTGCGGTCGGCGCACTACCCGCGCAGACAACAAGTGGTTTTCATTATAACGGGAGTTCGGCCGGGAGTCCTCCGTTCGTACCGCCTACTTTGCGATCCAAAGCCGCTCTCTCCTAATATAATTATTTTGAATTAAGCGCCATCTTGTGCACGTGAAACATAACATTAAACGTTAATATCGATATTCGATGCCAACTTCACAGTAATCGATGACAGTGACAATAATCGCATATCACATGGCGAAATATTAAATAAACATGGCCGCATGGATCAGTGACAGCGGCTCAACTATCGAATCAGGAAATGTTCCTAATACCGATCTTACCAAAGTTTTTAATAAAAGCGACAATAGGAACGACAGTTGTGAGTTTAATAATAGTAGTGTAAATCTTAAAGAGTGTAACGATAAACAACATCAAAGTGGAGTGACATTTAAAAACAAACCAGTGCCCAAGGACGTAACAACGAATAACGCAGATGACCGAAGCGGATTATTGTAAGTATTGTCATAATGTACATAAACATTGAATATCCGTTAGCTTTGTATGTTTGACAGCATTAGTTTTGTTTCGGAAATAGCCGCGAAATTTCTACCTCTCCGTGATTATTCAGTCAGCTGTTTGTCAATATGATTGTTGTTCTCGCTCACACATATGAAATTGAAAATATGTGGTCTTTTTCACGCTGTTACATTTTTGGGCATTCTATTTCTGTACATTACCATCTCGATGCGGTGTGAATATCGTAATTTTGTGTTCTTTAATGACTTGAGTAGGTTTTATAATGATTGGAAGGTAACTGATACCATATTTCATGTGTACAAGCTTCTAACAATCGCTGTTTCATTGAATCTTAACAACTAAACACATCAATTTATATATCACACTACTCTCATAACGAAATCTCCACTGGTTTATATTTGAGATGCTAATAAAAATATCAAATAACTGTAGTATTGCTTCTCTGCTTTTGCATATTGAACTCTACTTACACTATCATAAGAGCTTAATGGCATTCTGATTTATAGAATAAGATCTAACAGTGTTCAATGCATATTTACTTTGACCCTTTTGTATTTGGTTATCTGTTAGGTGAATTGAAGTCTCAAATTGTAATTTCTACATAATTAATTATAGAATAATATAAAAAACAGTATGAAAATATGTATATTGTAACGTTATATTACTGTTTACATTTAAATATTTGTGTTTGTAACCTACAGTAGGTTGTATGATGAAAAGTTTTGAACTCATCTGGTGATAAGTAGTAGCAATTATACATTTGCCTTAAGTGAAGTCAAATCACATATAAAGTCAATATTAGTATGGATTTTTCGAAGCTTAATAATTATGTCTATCTATATATGATTTAATAATGATTAATTGATAATACATATCTGAATATATTTAAATATAATTATATATATAGAAATCTCTGTAAAAGGAGTGTAGGTCGCCCTCCTACCAGATGGTCTGACGACCTGAAGAAGACAGTGCAATGCTGCTGGATTCGGAAGGCCCAGGACCTGAAAGAGTGGCGCCAATTAGAGAGGCCCAGGAGTGGACACCTAGAGGCTGATGATGATGATGATAGCGATGTAAAGTAATAATCAAATATTTTATAATATAGTAGATACGTAGCGATAGCATACTGAGTGTAATCAGAAATTTCATCAAATCAAATTAAGAAGATAATGTCTAGTAATGGACTCCACACTGATGCTGACGATTATGATAGCCTACTGTGTAGGGTAGCACACAGTGTGTGTGAGAGAGTCATATTGGTATCTTTTAGGTGTATGGGTTTCTTCATGATGTTTTCTTTCACTAAATAGTATGTGATAATAAATCATCAAATAAAAAGAACTTTGTGAATGATTTTTTACATGCCTGGATCTGAATTCATTTGATAGTTAGTTATCATACCTTTTGCAATGTCTTATGAAAATATTAGCAGTTATTTCAATTCTTATAAATTTGTTTACTGATTTTTCATTTTGTTTTTTTTTGTGATATTTTTTTTTAAAGTGGAGTTTGTGATAATGAATGCTCAACAAAATTTGATGGTGATGCAATATACTTAAATTTTTATTGAGGAATATACCTAATGACATTGTCATATAATGAGAGAATCATTTAAAATTGATGTATGTGTCAATAATAGAACTGACTGGGGATAAAATTGAAATACATGAATCAAGAAATGAAATACATGAATGAACTTACAATTTATGTATTTATTAATGTTTTCATTAAAACCTCACTGAAATGCTATCACACAACATTCATAATATAATAACGACTAACATAAATTAAAATACCTTGGAAATAAGGACTTCAAATTGTTCCACCGACCATATAATTTTAGATGTAAACACACATCTGTAAGCCCCGAACAGGTAGGCTGAGGAGTGTAGTACACTCCCATGTTTCACCATTTACATTACATCTCCCGCATGCCCAGCATGGAGATTACGGTCATAATCCCCCCTTTTGGGGAGGCCAAGTGCAGCAGTGGACTGAGATAGGCTGAGGATGATGATGATGATTTACATGTCACAATGGAATAGGTGGTGAACCTATAGCCATACACCAGGCTCAGATTCAGACTCCAAATCGCAAGTAAAAATTTAGAAAACCTAAGTTAAAAAAAAATCCGAAAGTACCCAGCCCAGGATTTGAACCCAGGACTTCCAGATCGGCAGTCGACGAACGCGGCAGTCAATATAACAATATAATTTTAAATAGCGCTGTTTAGCAGTAGGACTTGGGCATTGGTAAGGTTCTTGCAGTATGACATTTGTCAAAATCATGGAGCACTTATGCCATCCCATTGTTGATACCAAGCTAGCCAAGCTTGGTTTAGAAGAACTGACGTCCATTGTAAAATGTTTTCTTTGTTGCTTTAACGAGTATAAATGTACATATGTTTAGGACTCGTACCAGAATTAGGAAAAAGTACCCGGATTAAAAGCAGAGCATCATTGACTCCATTGGGATAGTAAACAGAAAATTCTAGAACTTTGTAAACATTCCACTGTTGTTATTATGAGGTTACTACTAAATATATTCGGTCGCTAAATGGTTATTTCGTGTGTCTTTTCATTCCAGGTGCAATGACCCTGTCCCAGAGGTACCAAAGAACATGCCACTGTCAGAATCAGCCATGGACAAGTGCAGACGAAAGGTGGATGACAGCGCGAGGTACAAATGTGAATACGATGGCTGCGAGCGAACGTACAGTACCGTGGGCAATTTACGGACCCACATGAAAACTCATAAAGGTAATTGAAATGGAAAAAATGAAACATCACGCCTGTAATATCCGAAGGAGTAGGCATTCGAGTGCAGTAAACGCCCACGTTTCACCAGTTACGTTTTATGTCCCACCGAATAGGCGTTGAGTCATACACCGGGCATAGGTCTCGATTCTGAGCGACTACTGGAATTTTCTACTAAATAATGTAATTTAGAAAATCCCATAGTACCCAACCCGAGGTCGACCAACGAGGCAGTCAAATGAAATGAAGTTTCAGTAAATTATGCTAAACCCTCTCTTCTACACATTTTTCTAGGCTCATTGACAATTAGACCACCGAGCATCTTTGGCTTAGCAGTTATAGGTGGTAAGGTCGACTTAATGCAGGTAAAATATTTCTGTGATGGCCACGAGTTATAGTTGTGTATAAAAGTCGTTTCGGATGTAATGTTGTCCATATAGGCATGTATTTAAAAGATTGTATTGTTTAACTTAATTATCATCCTATAGATTCCGCTTATTTTGTTGTCATATGTAAGGGGTCCTAAGCTATTATTATTAACATTTTATTAATTATTAACGTCTTATTATTTGCCATTTCAGGGGAATACAGGTTTATATGTGTAATACCGTCCTGCGGAAAAGCATTTCTCACATCCTACAGTCTGAAGATCCATGTCAGGGCCCACACGAAGGTGAAACCGTTCGCGTGTCACATTGGGAGTTGTTCTAAGGCTTTTAACACCCTTTACAGGTCAGTGGGATTATGCTACACTGTTATATTAGCCTTCTTTGTGAGTACAAAGTATAGCCCTGTATAAGTATTAGTAGCTCGGACGCGGTGGCAGATTTGTAATGCTAAGCAATTGCATAATTGTCTCAAAATAGTTCTAAGTTTAACACTTTAGACAGTACTTGAAGTACAATACATAATCTTAAACACAAAAATCAAAATTTATTGGTTTCGCATATAAAAGAGAATATTTGTTTACTGCGCGTTTAAAGAAAATATTTTTAAGTTGTTTTAATTTAAGGGAAGTGCGATTTGCATATGACAGCCGTCGGAATAATATGGTATATCGCAAAATATTTTGTAATAAAAAAGAATATAAAATATAATAATATTTACACATTCCACCTATTTAAATAATACACGTTCTAAAGATATTCATACATTAAAAAAATATTAAACAAACAAAAGATTCGATGAACTTCTCTAAATAAATTTCTGTACAAACAAAATCTTATTGTTGCTCTGAAAGAACATTCTTTATTATTATACTTACGTAATGTCTTACGTTATATACTATTAAGTGCCAGATGCTATTATTGATATGACGCGACATTTTGGAATTGCATGTCATATTCGTATGAATTTTGGCGCCTCGTGTTGTTGGCGTCATAATTTGTCAGATGCAACGATAAAAGGTGTACCTACTATGGAACGTAGCGTAGATATGTTGGGGACTGACGTGAAATCTACGCAAATGATTCTTTGACAATGTACATAGATGTGTTGAGCTCTTATATAATTATGCTTGTGTTATATTATTTCGAATGACATTATATTTCATATGACGATAAGTAAAATTATCATATTGCCAAATAATTTGAGTCTTACTGTCTTACTGTTTTATTACTAAATGATGAGCAGACTGCCTATCTGCTTATCTAAAAATGTTGTCTATCTGTCTGTTGATCTGTCTAGAGGAACAATTTAGTGAATATTAAGTATGTTTTTTGCTATTCTTTGATAGACAATTAGAATTGTTGATTGTGACTATTGAAACGGAATATAAATGGTAACCTTCTGCTACTTGATTTTATAAGATTACTAAAACTCAGGATCATTTATATTAAATCTCATTTTACATCATATGGCATAGGAGAGGTATATCCGTCTCAAATCATACATTGTCTGTTCTGAAAACATTAGGCGTGTATTGCTAATTAGCTTCGGGATCATCTTCAGTATGTGATCCAATGACTTTATTAAATTACAGTACCAATATGCCTTCAGTTAGAACCGTAATATTCGATCATATTATTTCATCGCCAAGTGTACGTACAGCCTAATATTGCATAACGGTTGGAATAATAATAATGTCCGTGACATTGTTGTCGTACTGATATAAATTTGTTCTGTGGTCAGTACTTAAAATTAAAATTAGTAGGGAATCACATTATTTGATTCATCGTATACATTTACTTGGTCGTTTGCCAAGTGCTTGTTTGTTTGGCTACTACATATATCTATGTAGTCGCGTTGTAACATTGAAATTGTTTATATAAATACAGTTTACATACATATGTATGGATAAATTTTAATTTTTGTCGTGAATTTAAAAATATTATCACTTCTTGTAAATCTTCATGTTCTTAAATAAAAAGGTAACATCACGCTTGTAATCTCCGAAGGGGTAGGTGGAGGGCCAGTACACTTTTACATTTCACCAGTTACGTTACCAATAATGTCCGTGTTTCTAATGTAGGTTATTTATTGTCGTGTTGTTTTACTTTTACCGAAACCTATTTATTAATAATTAATATAATAATTATGCATATATATTATATGAAATCAAAAACATTAAATAAAAATTTTTGTTGATAGTTACTACCTAAACGACCAATATTATTTATCCATTGTTTATAAAAGGTACATTTTTTCCTTTCATTTGTTTACGATGTTATACACTTAATGATATTATTATTGCTTGTTTATGTTATGCATAATTTGAATTTACTAGACTAGCGAAAATGCTACTCGAACTTCTATTTACGTTTCCTTTCATCCCTGACTTTGATCGTAAGCCAACAAATGTTGCCAACTGCATAAGAAAGGTATATACGTATTTGGTAGAAATTGAAAATGTAGCGTCATATTCACGTGATATCAATGTCATGAAGATATCAAAGCATATGACGTTTTACGTGTAATACGCTGACGTCACTATCCTATGTCACTAAACGCAACAGTGTCGTGCGTCAGGTTTGGTGTTTTTATTGCATGTGGACTAGGTATATGGATGGATGCCGTCTATGGATTATTTTGAGGCAGAAAATTGTTCAGGTTTAAATTTTTCACAGAGTTGTAGTGTCGAACGGCAGCATATTTTTAGTTAGTCGTTGTCGTTGCATTCCTGGATTTGTAATATAACAAAATATAATTACGTCTGTTTCCTCTGAGTGGTAGTGAAGGAATGTAGTATATACCCACGATTTACCAGTTATGTCCCATCATAGAATAGGTGGTGAGCCTGATGTGATTTACATATATCGGATATAATACCATCACTAAGATATCACATTTATATTCATGGATATGTGTTACTTATGTTTAATTTGTTTTTATTATTTCCTGCAGGTTAAGAGCGCATCTAAGATTGCACAGCGGAGACACTTTCAATTGCAATGCGGACGGCTGTACGAAGTTCTTCACGACATTGAGCGACCTGAAGAAGCACATTCGAACTCACACGCAGGAGCGGCCATACAAGTTAGTGTATATTTTATTATTAGTAAATGTACCAGTCGTTAGACACCGAGTACGAAGAGATCTATGAGTGTAGAAAAAGCAAGTCAGGTCTATGGTTCACGTTCATAACTTCCCTGCAAATATTTCTAATTTCGAACAATCCCACTCATCAGGTATTCACATACGAGTATGTGTTCGTCCACCTATAGAGCGAGATAGAACTATACGAATCTAGTATTAATCTCGTGGGTATCCAAAAGCATTAATGTATCTATGTCGCACGTCCGTGGTTATACAAAATTAATTAGATAGGTCTTTCCTTCGTTTCGTTCCTATCGAGAGCATGTGTTAAAGCATGATGCCGTCATTCTAGATGTCGAACAGACGGGTGCGGTAAATCATTCACAGCATCACACCATCTGAAAGCTCACGCACGCACGCATTCGGGCTCGCGCACGCACGCGCGCGCCGCGCTCGGCGGCGGCTGCGTCTTCTCCACCGGGACCAGTCCCAGGGCGCACGCGAAGAAGCACCAGGTGAGAAATAATGGAGAAATATTCCATGACCGGGTGACGTTAATGGAGAAATATTCCAGTGTCGAAAAAATTCGATAACCTTGATCTTGAAAAATTAAAGTTATTGGTGTGTAAGTGTCAATTATAAAGTAATGTAAGTAATAAGTAATAAGAATGTTCCAGTACGTTCTGGATGAACCATAATTAATTGCATAGCGTATTTAAATATGGTTTGTGTACTTAAATAAAATGTACTTCATATTTCTATACTAAGTATTAAAATAGTAAAATTTTCTTCTGCAGATTGACGCTGAAACGGCAGCTGTGGAGGTAGTTAAGAACGAGCCATCAAAACCGATGAACGAAATCATGAACTGGGATAGTCTTCTAGAATCCTTCGGCAAAATCACTACAGAATCTAATTCTACGGACGGCAGTTTGGAGGACATCACCCGTGTTGATCCATTAGCCAGTAACAACGTAGATATAACAGAATTGCTTTTTGATAATGCTGCTAACACTACTAAATTCGATGATACAAACAATTTAGCCGTAGATTACGACTTGTCTAGCCTAGATGTAACACTATCGCCCTTCGGAATAGTCAAAGACGATAAAAAAGATGCAAACGAAACATCGTGGGTTGATGTCAGTGATTTAGAAACTATAAATCTTCCACCAGCGACAATGATTAATTCGAAAATGGAAGTAAAATCAGAAGCATTGCAATTGGCTTTAGCTAACGAAATAGAAGTACAATCACCGTGGGTAGATGTCACCGCTCTGGCAGCATCCATCCAAGAAACTCCAGTCAGTATTAAAGAGAAAACTCCAGAAAGCATTTTCACAATGGCGACTTTCGTTCCAACGCATATGCAAAGTTATATAAATTTGAATCCTGAAGTCGCCACTACAACCAATCCCATGTCGGAAACGTCGTTCGACTTGAACACACCGACTGTACTCGATGTAGGCGATAAAGTTTTCAATGATAGTGAATTAGTGACTAACCTTGAACCAACCAAACTCGATACAGATATCGATAGATTTTTAAAGGATGCTGATGAATCGAATGATGATAGGTCTCTTAACACGCCGCCTCCGTCTAGAGTGCAACAGAACATAGAGATTAATCCGGCTAACTCTGTTCTTTTCAATACAGACTTCGCTTTAGAGGACACTCTTCTGTTTGACAACGAACCTCCATCAGATATGTATGTGGTGCGAACAGAGAACATATTCGGCAAGAAACCAAATAGAAATCCTCTGGAACAGCTAACAGCTGATGCGGGTATTTGCTCGTGTGTTGAGTGCAAGTGCGAACCCATAGATGGAGAATGTCAAGACTGCAACAAGGATAGCGAACACCGTTTACAGGATGGAAAGGGAGGGTGCGG
Source organism: Microceris scylla (assembly GCA_018245595.1). Classification (NCBI taxonomy): domain Eukaryota; kingdom Metazoa; phylum Arthropoda; class Insecta; order Lepidoptera; family Hesperiidae; genus Microceris; species Microceris scylla. The sequence continues at coordinate 1,166 of DWDT01001915.1, read as the reverse complement.
AGATGACAAATGTTCATGTGTAGAATGCAATTGCAATCATGCGGAAATGAAATGTGCCATTGGATGCGGCAAGGCAACGGACACAAATCACAACACCTTTTTGCATTATCATCGACGGCATAAAAATTTAAATTTGGAAGATATCGGTGTATTTACTCATGAGTGCGATGATCTCACGCCGACGGCCATCTTGGGCAGTTTAAAATGTACTTGTGGCTCAGGTGACGTGGGCGGGTGCTGTGCCGATTCGGACAAGTCTTGCTCGAACGCTACCAATCCGAACAGCGAAAAGTCGTGTTGTGTGACAATATGTTTCAAGAAATTAGACGCATTTAAGCAGTTTTTGACCGACAATGATTTACTAATGGCTCTCAAAGCGCACAACTTCAACCTAACCACAATCTAACTTTTAATCACTTAGAACATTTGCATTTAATTGTGTACAAAGCATTCGGATACTCGCGTTATATTTTTGCTGTCAGTGTAGATTTTAGTTTGTTTTAGATACAATTGTAGTTTGTGGACACAAGGGCCCACATTTTTTACAGCATAATAACATTTTGTACAGAATTCAATATTAATTTCAATGGCACTTATAAAAGTTTAATAAACTGTTAGGACAAAAAAATCAAAAACTAATGTGGTATTGTGTGGCGGTAATGTGGTAATAACTAATCTGCAATGATTTCCATTGCAAAACAATGCTCTGTGAGCCGACAAGATGGTGAGGAATGTTTCATACAAAATATGTAAAAATTACATTGGATTTGTATGTGTGCATTGAGCTTTATATATATATTGTATTATAACGATATATGTATATAAACACCACTCGTTTTAGTATATACCAAAATACTTTGCATTTGACAAATAATGAAATGTATAAAAATCATGTACAATTAATTGAAACTCTACAAAATGTAGTTGTTACATATATTGTTTGATACTGGGAATTGTTTTACTATATGTATTATAATATAATGGTCACAGACCACAAAAGCCACAGAGTATAATAGATGGTCACCTTTGATTGTTCAATGACTGTTCAAGCATGGAAGGTTTGTAATGAAACCAAATTCTATAAGCTATTTTTTATTATTATTAATGAAAGTTGTGATTTTTATTTTGTTGCACTGTCAATAAATTGTATATCAAAAAATTAATTC
>DWDT01001914.1:0-14732 GCA_018245595.1 Microceris scylla | reverse complement strand
ATAAGTAAAACTTTGGCCATACATTTTTCACGTCGCCAGTCCGTCTGTTGAATTTTAGTAGACTTAAAGATAACCTCGACCTTTGTCCCATAATTTTCGTATTATACTCATATAATATGCTAAGACGGCATTATCTTTATGGGTATGTACAAAAATAATCGCTTATAGATATGATTTAGGCACGCTTAATTTGCATTTATATAAAAATTATATTCTTGGTCGATAAATTGCTCTCCATTCAATGTATTGTTGAAATATAACTTGACATTCTGCGTTATAACATCCGGCATATTCCTATAGATATAACGTTATATGTAAGTTTTTGTGAGAATTAAACAACAGTTAAAATATTTTCATATTATATAATGTTCTGTGCTCTTAGTCTCAAGATTGTCTAAACGTATATGTATTTACTTTATGCCGCGAAACAAAAACGTGGGAGTGTTCTACACTCCTCTGCCTATCCCTTCGGGGATTACCGTGCTGTGTTTATTGTAATAAGACGCCCAACAATTTGAAATCGTTTGGTATTTCATCTGTATTCATTTACAAAAGAATTATTTTATAAAAAAAAAACATTAATATTATTAATTGCCAATTGCCTAATCCACTTAAGTTTGTGACTGTGACTGTGACATGTGTAATATTTTATTGTTACAATAAACGGTCATTTAGCGACACTTAAAAATATTGTATGTTATGTTTTATTACGAAACAGAATAAAATTATACAAAACCAGCATTTGGACCCGCTGCGTTGTTAATAATTTTAAAACGCTTTAAAATTGACTAGTTTACCCGTGCATTTTACCTCCCAGGTTCTTAGAATAATTTATGGAACAAAACATGTTGAAATATAAACATATATTTAATCTGCAACATGCCCTATGGAATGTAGCAAATTGCATACATTTTGGGTTAGTCGTTTGTACGTATCAAATGCAATTTTATTTATATTTACCTTTGCATTAAAAGACTATTTACAGAAATTACTATTTTGTATTAATAGTTCATTAATCTATATCTTTCAATCTTTAATCGTTAAATCATTAATTTATATAAATGTTACAAAAAGAGATATAACGTGGGAAAATTTTTAAATTCAAAGTTGGAATACGAAAAGAACAGTTTGATCCAGTTGTTTCACATATCAAAATATTATAATCGTATTTTCATTCGGGATGATGAAATTTTAAGGCCTTTTTACATTTTTGACGTAATTATATTTAAAATTAATGTTCTGTTAAAACGAAACAGACAGACAGTTCAATAAAGAAGTAATTTTAGAATGGTAATCGAAACAAACAACAAGCATATAAAATAATAAGCCATATAAAGTCATAAACAAGAAGTTGTTTAATGTTTTTATATTAAAGGTTAATGATTTGTTTCAATTACCAATAAATTATATATTTGATTAAATTTCACAGCTTTGTATGAAGTTATTGAAAATTACAAGCTTTTGCGATTGTCAGACGATGCGTTCTGGATGTCTAAAACATTATTATCGTAATCGTCGTCAGGCCAAGTCCTTTACGGAATAGACAGAGAGGACCGAGTGCCAAATATATCTCTATCCTTATGGAACTAATGTGCTTAATCTGCGTTTAAAACTTATATACATAAGAAAACGTACTATCACGAATGTGATCCCCGAAGGGGTAGGCATATGAGTGTAGTACACTCCCACGTTTCACCAGTTACGTTTATCTCCCATGGAATGCCTGGTGAGCCTATTAATTTATATAGATCATTCCTAGTAACTTTTTCTCAATTCATATTATAATGCAAAGTTTAATTTTATATTCATAACTGTTGTGTATCACAGTCCGAACCATTTTTCCGAGTGTAATCATACAGTTTTTATTCTTAAATATTTGAGGATCATCATCATGAGCCTCTAGATGTCCACGGCTGGTCATTGCCTCCCCTAATCGGTGTCACTCCTTTCGGTCGTAGGCCTTTCGATTACAGCAGCTTCCCGCTGTCTTCTTCAGGTCGTCAGATGAAGGTCACCGACATAGCTCTCAAAATTGATAAGTTGAAATGAGAATGGGCAAGCCACATATTTGAGGATATTGTATCATAATAAAATTATGACAAATTACACATTATCAGTGTACCTTCACATATAATCAATTCTCCATAGGTCACTGCTCCACGCTTGAGGTCACACTATGCATAAATACATTTTAATATCGTAGTAAATATTTGGGAAATTTCTAAGCGTTCTTTTCAATCGTACAATTACGTCGACCTTATTGTAGTAGGAATAAAGATAGTTTTGCTTTGTAACAATGTGTTATAGTTGCACAAAACGGTTACATGGTCAGCTAAGCGGGCGCGGTACCGACTGCGAAAATTCATTTTACGAAGGCAACGCCTTTAATTTTTATGTGTTTTGTAATAAGAACGAAATTTGATTGAAACCCGCGTCATCTTAAAATGCAGCGAGTATACAAACTTGTGAATATTTCAGACCCAATCTCAAACCGTTATCCACTAAAGCTGCTATTGTTCGAATTTCGGAACCCGAGTTTGCTCCACTTTGTGCTTAACATGTAATTTATTCATACCTCAATCAATATGTCGGCACAATACTGCGAATTAAGTCATTCGTATTCTAAATGATATGTTTGTCACATTTCTATATAAGATAAAACCGTTTGATATCTAATATATTGCATTTAATCGATTCTTAAACGGGCATTTTATACAATTACGAAACGAATGAACAGTGTATTTTGCAATACAAATATGACAATATATTTTGTTTTTAAACAATAATCTAATTAAGTATGTTGTAACTAGCCTCTCGCCAAGTTTTTTAAATGTTTTGACAGCTGATTTATGTAATGAAATACAAGCAGTAATGAAAAAACAAATATGGCTATATTATATTCATTTATATTCATTTCGATATTTTTTACTTTTTTATAATTAAACACGCGCAGTGCTTAAAATACTTTCGTTCGATATTGTAGGTATGGTTTGCAGTGCTTATTTTTAACATAATATGCACAATTTTAACGTCCAAATTTTTAGTGTTGTAATTGATCATTTTTAATCCAATTATGCCCGTATTATTAATCTTCTTTTGATTCTTTACAAAAAATTTTAACTTATTACTTAATTTCTTTTTCTACGTACTTTATTTTTTTAATTATCTTTAAATTCCATACAAAATTCTTTAATGTGTTAGATAACTTCTATGCAAAATTCTTGTGTGTAATGAACAGATTAAATTTGTTTAAAATAGAGCAACAATCATATACTGCGGCCTTCGAGTCAACAACTTGTCACCATCGCGCTACGGTTTTAAAAACAAACAACAATAGAGAGGCTCTCTCCATACAATATCCTTTGTCAACATTTTTATCAGACCGACGGGATAGAGAAATATGTGGAGTAGTATGATGGTAATAAAACGTAACAATTAAAAAGATTTTAAAGGGAATATTTGCAAGGATACATTTTATAATCCTTAATGAGGCAATGTTTTTGCAATATACAAGTTAGTGCCGGATCTGAGTCTTGCATTAAGTATCCAAATTTATGATGTATTTCGAAAACGGATACAATAGTTTAAGCTTTTATTTGTATTACATCACAGTTATTGCTTGCTAATTAAACCTTATCCGTAACATCACGCCTGTAATCCTTGAAGAAGTAGGCAGAGGCGTGGAGTACACTCCCACGTTTTACCAGTTACTTTTACGTCCCAGGGAATAGGTTGTGAGCATATTGCCATACACCAGGCACAAATCCAGACTCCGAGTTACTACTAGAAACCCTAAATTAGAAACATCTAATAGCACCCAACCCGGGTTTGAACCCAGGACTTCCCGATCGGCTGTCGTACTTGCGACCACTCGACCAACGAGACAGTCAAGACCTTATCATCACTTAAACAATGATCATGGTAATTACATTTATATCAAAAGAATTGACTTTATAATTAGTTTCATATATTTGTTAAGAATCAAAAGTGAATGCTGGTATCTACATACCAGCATTCTATACGAATATGGAACTTAATTTTAAAACGCACTTCGGATGTGTGTCAAGGCAATGTTGTATTGTAATAGATTGACTGTCGTTTATGAGTATTCAATGACCATTCTAAAAAAATTACCTTCGTGGATGTAATAGAGTTGAACATCAGCTGTCAGTTAGGACATTTGACAGATGACATATGGGTGACATTTGCACCTGCGTTGACAGTTGCGCCGATCTTCAGTTAGTACCACTTTGAAATGTCATCGGACATACTTCTTTACTATAAATATTGCAAGATTTAATAAAAAAAAGCTGTTATACGACTTTATATACCCATTTCATATCAGTATTTATTATGAATAAAACACCAATGTAATTTTTTGCCGTTTGTTGTAATTGGCGTTAGTTCGTTATTGACGGATGTCTGCAGCATTTTCTTTTTTCATCATTGTTAAACACTTTTATTTCCATTCTATCATCTTATACATATTATATTCTTATCATATAACTTGTCCGTATTTCCAGGTCGGTTTGTGCTAGTCTTTGAACTTTGCATATATTTGGGCCACTTTCAATATAGAAGCTTAAATTCTGAACAGAATACTGCGTATAAATTCATTCTTCATTTGCTTTATTCGCATAGACTACGCTGCATCTTTATTTGTGTGACATGAATTTTATTCTTAACGATCATATACCTACTTCAATCCATATTATTATTTTCAGAATTGATCCCATAATGTTACTGTTAAATATGTGGGTTTGGTGTGAGGTGACGTTGAAGGCTCAATATTTTAAAAATAAGTTTTTGCTCGTGAGTTCTAGAAACAAATACTATCTGCAAGGTGTGTCAGCCTAGTGCAAAAACTCTTTGTAATCACTGCACCAGATATCACGTTAAGAATATCACAGTAGGTAATGAATCAAAAAAGTTATATTGACATTATTAAATTATTTTAATGTAATGCAAGGCATACGTACGTGAAAGTGAATGGAATTTTTTAATGGTAGTAAATATGTTGGTATGGATAAATAAATCACGCCTATAAATATATATTCGTGTCAAGGTCCAACATGTACATATGTATGTATGTAGTTAGACCATGTTGTTTGGACGCTAATACGGTTTAATATTTGCATAATCCTTATTTAATTGTTATATATATGTACTTGTACGGGGACATGTCAGCAGGGACTGAGGCTGCCTTCAACATGTTTAACTATGTTATCAATTACCGTAACAGGTATGTGGGTTGGTATCGATAGTTAAAGTAACAGTACATTTTAAGGCACTGTATAGCAAATTCATACTTCATAAGTGTCAAAATTAGCGGAAGAAATACAATGTATAAATATTGTAGAATATCATTTTTGAGAAAGTTTTATAACCTAGGAAAGTGTCTTATCATCATGGAAAAGTTTTTCGTAATATTTACACTTATTCAATACCGTCGACCTTTCCCTGCTCACTCCTTAACATAGAGATTCCCTAACAGAGGGTTTTGAGGATTATTGAGCACAATTTCTTGTACCATTTATGTTGTTCCCTGTTCTTTGCCAGAGCATTTAGCTATGCCTAAATAGTCTCCGCTGTTCTGCAATCAGCTGGTCCTCAGAGCGTAGTTCATTATACAGAAGAATACACCACATGCGGAGGTTGGCTTGGTCTTTGCAAATAATCAGAAACCCTTACGCACACTGAAAACTATTTTACTAACTTGAAATCTGTTTCATATCTTTAGCGAGTGTATTTCCATTTTATGTAAACCGTTTTACCATTTTTAACAATGTCTCACACTCTTAGAGTCTATTTTACTGCAGACAGTCTACTAGACAGAGTATTTACCACTAAATACAGATTGAATAAATATTTTTGGACATTTTTATAGATAATACCTAATATTTATTATTACTGCGCCTTAACATAATGAATAAGTTACGAAACTATTTTCGCTAACTGAAGGATATATTATGGTAATGTATGTATGTCATAAAATTGTTTGTGTCTTAGTTCTTGCCTTCACTCCCTTTCTCTGTGTAAACTCTGTGTGTATTTATATATTTTTATTTGTTGGAACAGATCAGAATGTTTTGTAATCTATGAATATCTGTAATTTAAGGGTTAAAGTAAAAAAAATCCAAATTTTAGTTTCTATCACAATACAATTACTAAAGAGACTTTATTGGTATTAATTTATTACTAATCATAACTAATACACTAAATTGACTTTATTACTATTAATTAATTATTCATATTGCTTACTTTAGTAGCTATGTTATACTGTGACTTGTACTAATATTGCTGTCATAATACCTAATTTTAAATCCGATATACATTTATTAATATCAATTCTTATTATATTTATATAATTTACAACCGCAACATATTATGTACTTTCGTCAGCCTTAAATTATTGTAACATATAAATTCATATTAAATATAAATATACATACAAAATAAATCACACGCATATGACACTCCGTGTGTCTCGCACTTCGGGTTACATTTAAGCGGGCATAATAACTTTACGCCACTTGTTTTCAAAGAGCTTAGGAACAATTTATCACAGGCTATTTTAAACTCTAACTGTATTAACATACAGTGCTTTTTGAGATATTTAATTTGTAGCACTTGTGTGTTTGATAGCTTTAAGTATGGCCATTGTTGCGAAAAATTGATTTACACACTGCATCTGTTAAAGCGTGTACATACGGCTATTTAATGGTATGTTGTTGTTACAGTATGTAAGAACAGGTGGGAAGTTTAATTTCCAGTTCCAGTTTTTTGTACTAGATTCAGCCAGTTATTGTTTTATTGCTAATATTTTCTATATATTAATAAATCCATTTGCACTTGTCACATAGATAATGTACAATACATTTTAATTACTCGGTAGTTCAATTAACACACGAGTACTTCTGCTCAAAAATATCACTTTGTAATGCCGACAAAACAATCAAATTTTAATTTATTCAGTTGATCGGTCAATCGATCACGGCGGCGCCTCCACGACCGCCGCATGATCGATCGCCTCGCCTCTCTCCGTGTAATTAATCAAGCACATGTAAGAATATAATCTCTACTCCATACTCATATTATAATCGCGGAAGTACCTCTGTATGTTTGTTACGTTTTCTTATTATAACGGTCTAGTCGATTTTGATAAAACTTAATATAAAGATAGAACTAACTGTGAAGAAAAACATTGACTATTATTGATGGCTTTCTATTTTCATGATATAACACGACAACACGCGTGTTTATACGCGCAGGGATAGGTAAAGGAGTGTAGCACTCAGTAGATATGTTACAATAATAAAGTTCAATTGTCATGGAAACGTAATTTCTAATACAAATTCATAAATATAATTCACTCAAATTTAGAATTTAAGAGCTATGATCTTAGAAATAATGTACCTATGTGAGTTACAATAGATTGATTGGCAGCGAAACGGGCTGATAAACGCTAGTGTAATATATGTATGTATTTGTACAGATAATATAAATACAGGCTGTAAAGACCTATTAGAACTTTGATAGAGCACAGAAACACAACGATAAGATCGAGATTTGTGATATCTGATTTTTTTAAAAAAACATTGAGTTAAGCATGATAATATTAATGTTATTATATAAACTTTACAACATACATTGTGGTTAATTGATATGAAGGTATAGTTTTATAATATGGTGTTTCATTACTGCATTGAAAACTTTTAAAATTTCTAGGGGTTACAAGCGGGACTGCCGATCGGGAGGTCCTGAGTTCAAATCTCGGGTCAGGTGGGTACTACTGGATTTTTCTAATTTGGAATTGGAATTTAGAATGTAAACGTAACTGGTGAAACGTTGGAGTGTATTACACTCCTCTGCCTATTCCTACGGAGTTTGTTAGGCGTAATGTTGCGTTTTGATGTTATGTTAGTAGTAATATTTTGTCTTTCTTGACTATATTCTTTCATATTTAAGTTAAATTTGATTAAGTAATTAAAGATCATATTTGTCGTAATCCTAAGCTTACAAAAGTAATATTAAAAAACAAGACTAACTAATTCAATATACTATGACTAAGAACTTAGTTTTCACAACGCCTAAAATATAATGATGTAGATGATGCAACATTAGTATAAATGTAAGAATTAAAAATAGATAGTCTTAAAATGCCTTGAGCTAATTATATCAATGAGAAGTACTCTCGTAAACTTAATTACATATAATTTAATCGTATTCGTGTTACATACACGCCATCAATATTTCAAACACTGTTATATTAAATTTAAAAACACTTAATGTTCTTACGAAGATTTCGATGCATCATTTGCTAATACCGGCTGTACAATAATTAAATTACTGCAAGGGTCATAAAACAGCCGAGGTAATTGTATTACTCAATTCCGATTTGCTACCTGTTGATTTCTCACAATAAATTATATTCGAAGCGAAGTAGAGCAACTTGTCGTGCGTAACTGGATCTTGAATGTGCCGCGGTACAGGCTGATGTTTAACTGTTGGATCATTGTAAGCTCTTTGTGAAACGCCAATGCTTTCAAGGGCTGAAGGATGATCATTGATACCAAATAAATAGAAAATCGATCGAGCTCAAGTGCGTGCTACTGGAGGGACCTATCTAGTCCAGCAGTGGACGGTGAAAAGTTTATAATGTGTGTGTGTGTGTTTTTGTGTGTATGTATGTGTGTGTGTTTGTGTGTGTGTGTGTGTGTGTGTCTGTGTGTGTGTGTGTGTGTGTGTGTGTGTATGTGTATGTGTGTGTGTGGGGGTGTATAAATAGAAAAAAGAAACTGATTTTGTTAAGAGATTAGCAATTGTATATTTCAGTGTGAATGCGGCCCATTAAATGTAGACAGTGCACAGATATTGCAAAGTATGAAACCCTTTTTGAACAGAACGACCGCAGGTTTGACTGACAGCTGTTTAATTTTCATAAAATATTAATAAATTGAAATGCGACGCGGCAAAATGTACAGCGGCATACATTGTAGGTATTTGTGCAACATTTAAGGATATACAGTCATAGGTTGACTGCGACTCGTTCTAAAGAATAAATATAAAATTCGCGTCGACGGCTCTACGACAATTTTATACACCGAGGACAATATTACAATAATCGATGACTTGTACGGCTGGAATTGTGTCAGCGCGCTAACGCGAAACATCTTGCAACGAATTCATTTTGTTTTTGCCGTTTCGGTATCCCTTTTATGTTTGTTTTGATTGCGATTTTGCAATTAGAATCATGTAAAAAAACATTTATGTTTTTCCTTCACGGATATGCCGTTTGTAGGTGAGTAACATTTACACGTTACTGAATTGAAACTTGGCTATATAATGTTACGTATGTATGTACCTCTTACATCTAGTACGCTGTTTTTATAATAATATACCGGATTTCCAATATATAATCAAATTTCAGAAAATTAAACTATTTTACTTGTAAGTGAATGAAACAGCAATGTCTGTAAATATCACCAAAGGTTGTTTATACATCTGTGCCATACCGTAGGTACCTACTATGGAGATTAAACATAATAGATACATACGTATATGATTTTCCAAAATATGTAAAGTTAATAACTAACAGTTAATTAACTTATCACTTACTTACTAACAGTTAGTTAACTTATTATTAGAGTCGACCTCCTAGAATTACTTGCTGTTTGTATTATAGGATTTGTTACCGACGAATAAATATTTTTATAATTGACAACAAAATACTATCTGTTGTTCTGTGTCTGTTGTGCACAAGCCATCTTATAATTATGAAATATATTTAATTAAAACTACAACCTGTATAATCGATTCGCCCACCAGTCACTCGATCACGAGCGGACGGTCCTCGTTGCGAAAGAGAAACAATCGCGGACTGGAAGGTGCAGCGGCTTAGCTGTTAGATAACCATTTTTATGTCATATAAATATCTCAGCCTTACCACAGGCAAGAAGTGACATGTACAATTACAGATTCGATATTCAAATATGTTTTCTCAGCCTAATAACAATTATAATAATATCTTGGGACAATTCCACAAAAGTCTATCTCGTACCGAAATGAGCATCAAGAGACCTTGTGTTATGGTAACCAGACCGCTTTTGACACTCAGACATAACAAATATTTATACTCATCCATTAAATATTTATTCTGGATGACTGTCGAAGCCACGACCTCCAGCGCAATAATCACGTTTACCAACCATTGCCAGCATTTCACCAACGGGTCCGTCAAGTAACAGCACATATTTAGGTACGAGTAATTTTATATATCTTCACAAATGCCTGTATTAAACTCAAAAATAGGCGTAATAAACTCCGCTGCAGCCTAAATTAAGCATTACGCTATTTTAAATACATAGTAGCATATGAGAGGTATTATGAGGAGGTAAAGAAAATTAAATATACCAATATAGTATACAGCTGTACGTTACTACAGTAATATCCTTATTAACTTCTAATTCTACAAGCCATTACAACAGTCCTGTCTAAATTAAGATTATGGATAGAAGTTTATCTGTTGCTCACACAACAATAACAAAATGTTAATAGTTTTAAAATTATTAATTAAATTTTTTAATATTATTATTTGTCACTTACAGTATTTTCTTAACTCTACATTGGAGGGTTTTATCTGTTGTTAATACTTGCATCAGTATATGATAATAGCTGCCTTAAAGAGTATTTTATATTAGACCAACGCATTAATGTTGCAAAATATTTGATTGTTTTGACCGCTCCACCTTGTAGATGACGTAATGTTGTTTAAATGAGCTGATAAAGTGATTCCCTTACTTGTAACAATGTAATTGACTTGCCTATTTGTTGTATTGCGTATCGTGACCTCAATGGTTACAACGGTTTTAATGAAATCATTATCATCATTATCTTCGTCTCCATCTTTATTTCCATCTTCATTTCCATCTTCATCTCCATTCTCATCATCATCATTATCATCATCATCACAAAATCAGCACTCCTTTTATCGTTCTACCTTTGGTCCATGGAGATCGTAGTCTGCCACGGTCCAAATGAACTCCGATCAATGAATGAATGTCCGATGAACTCCGAGGTATATAAGCTTCATGACAATATTACCTTAACATTTAAGTATGTATTCATGGTACGATTTAAAAAAAATATGAAACCTTCATATTGACCTTGGAATTCATATTCTTTTAAAACTACTTTTCTATTGAGATGCCACCTAGCTCTATACGTACTATGTAGAAATACCTACCTATTTAGAAAACAAAATGGCTTAATATTAATTAAACAAAAATATTGTTCCATAAATAATATTATTATTTAACAAGACTCCAAAAGATCTTTGCTAGAAATTTATATTTGAATATATTATACTGTTAACTCCGGTCTCTGGCCATTTCTAAGCCCTATAGCAATCATCTAAACGTTAATCCCTCATCACTGATTGACAGCTGATGTGTCTATCACTGCGCTTGCGCAGTATCACTTTGATGTCGGTCGTTTATCAATGAATGTTTAGTAGATACTACAGAACTTTTAACTATTAGAAATGACCTGCTCAATCTAAAACTACAAGAAGTTGTGACATTAAAATTTGAAAAAAACCAAACTTAAATGTAATTTAATTCCTGTAATTCCCGAAGGGGTAGGCAGAGGAGAGGAGGAACACTCTCATTATTCATTTAATTACGTTTAAGTACCACAATGGAATAGATAGTGAACCTCTTGCTATATACCGAGCACATGACCAGACTCCGAATCACTAAGTACTAGAAATTTCCCTTATAAAATCTAAGTTACGGCTTATCTATTAATAGTTGTTCTTATGTCTGATCCATTTCCACAGTGAAAATGTCACTGACATCCAAAATTGTAATACTTATTTTAGAAGAAACCTCAAACAAAATCATAACAGCCTTCATAAGCTGCAAGAAATATAATATTTTAAACTCTTGTTACCGTATAGTTAGTACAAATAAGATTTTTAAAAATTCTGCAAATTCTATATCTCATCAGTTCTATGGTTGCAAGTTAATGACGCTGTTAGAGACTTGCTTTTAGTCTATTTGTGATGTAAAGTATCGTTTTCATGATACTTTGTAGCGCTCCATCGTTAAGTATTGTATTGTTCATATTGTTAATAAATGCTATTTAAATATAACTGCAAGATATATTTCCCAATTCATAAATTAGTATTATATCATAACGCCAGGTCTTTTGAGGGGTAAAATGAAAAAACAAAGTGTCAAATATCTCTATCCTTACAAACCTGACGTGTTTCGTCTACATTAATTAGTCTTTGTATACGTAAGTAGAGTTTGCAGATTTCTGATTGTAATATATATAGAAAAATAATAATTAATATAATCCTACTAAATATTTATAAATAAGACGGGCCCAGTCCCTCCATTCTTTCAAAAGACAAGACTTTCCCTTTTCTCCTTTACTCCTCTTTCCGCACTTTGATGCTGCTGTATTTATACATCGCTTTTAAATAAGTTTTTTGCGTATGTCAAAATATTTTTGTACGCCATGCCCATTTGTTGTTTTTCTTTCCTATTGTCCTAAATATTCATTGTCTGGAAGAAATCGCTCTAATCGATAAAACCGCTGATTGGTAAGTGCTTTGTTATCTTTATTATTATTTTTTGTTGTTTTTGGTTTCATGTAATGTGCAATAAAGTATTTTTATATCGTATTGTATTGTATAATGTATACTTGACATATACTAGGTACATACATACAGGTATGCATATATTGTATGCGTGAAATATAAAACGTGTAATTTTCGAAGGGATATGCCCAGTAGTGCAGAACACTCCCGCGTTTCGCCAGTTACGTTTACATCCCACATTGAAATAGGTCGAAAGCTTATTGCCATTCGCCGGGTACAGATCCAGGCTCCACTACAAGAAATCACTATTATATGCGTATATATAGTTATAATGACCAACAATTGACAAAGCACAAAAAGTGTTGAACAAATATTTCCACAACAGTCACCACTCTGACCGCAGCTCACATCCGACGATCACTTGACCTTTGGATATAAAAACAAAATCGCCTTGTCAGGTCGTGCGCATCCGTGATGATGGATAGCTATGGGTGCGTTAGATATATAGATGTCTAAGCTCCGTCTGGCTGTTTGTGTAGTTGTCTCTGTGTTTGTAACAATCAAAGTATATACGCGTGCACTGGTTGTCAAAATCTATTTTGACACTTGACAGAAACTGTGCTGATATACACTTCATCATCATCATCATCAGCCTATCTCGGTCCACTGATAGATACACCCTCTCTGAATAAGCGTCTGATCTCTTACGCAAATGTTTTTTGTGCTATCAAGTTAATTTTTGGTAATGAAAATACATAATATTTATTTTCGCTTCATTACACCAGTGTTGCAAATGAAACATAGAATTAGTCTTATCGTTTAATTTACGGTCTACCTTACACGAGCCCTGACTAATTTGAGCTATCCAGCTGACCGATACATTGTTTAGGCATACCTATTCTGCAACTATTCATCGCACTTAGACCAAACTGGGACAATCTTGTACGCTTACAGTAGAGTGGCATGCCGTTTTGTACAGCTTGGGACGCTCCTATAATGCGCTGGTTATTGTTTACAACTGTTAAGTATAATCATTGCTGTTATCTAAATTGTACCACGTACCTACGACAAATCTGTGAGACCTGTAATGTAAATAAAGTCTCATTTTTAAAGTGTTTCAAACATATATTTTTGGTTTCTGTCAATTTATTTTAAAATGTCAATTTATTTTAAAACTTACACAACAGTTCCGCTTCAATTCATTTGTTGTTGTATAATTCATTGAGCTTGGCTACATTATCTGCAATCTCATACATTTTTACATGAACAAAAACCGTCGGATTTCAAAGAAGAATATTGTTCCTATTGGATACCTACACAAGAGCAATATTTGTTTTTTATTGTAAATCGTCGTGTCAAGTGATCATTACTAATACCAATTAAATTACAATAGGTACGTAAGTAATTATACATGTAAATTTAAAAAACATATTAACTAATGATAAAAACACCAAGGGACTGTTTACATTTTTTATATTTAGACATATACAATACAATTTTACTACTATACAATTTCAAATATTCATTATCCCGCATATCGGTCCCAACTTGGTCGGTCTACACAACGCAGACAATCTCTAAATACTCGCGAACAAGAAAATCTATTGGCCTTTACAAGCACTTTAACAGCACTGGTCTCTTGTGAACATTAGACTTATGGAGGAACTGGGCACTGTGAGAACACCCTTCACTGAGGACAGTTTACATTATTTGAAGATCACCGATACTGTACTTGGGTATATGAGTTCACATAAATCTCTCACCTCCTCGTATCTGGCTTACAACCTTTAACTCATTACCATGATCAAAGGATTCCATATTTAGTGACTGTACTTAGTACAGTTACGCGGAAAATAGAGTTAATTTTTTTTAATATTTAATAAACTATGAAAATTATTGTATGAAACTGAGGCTTTATGTTACATAGCCCGTTAGAGTAACGAACATATCAGTTAAATGTAATGAAATATAAATGACAAAAGTCAAAAGGTTCCCTTCACTGTCTTTTACGTTTTTCGAAAAAAAATTTGATAATTGTATTATATACGAGTCATCATCATCATCATCATCAGCCTATTCCCGTCCACTGCTGGACATAGGCCTGTCCAATGACACGTCACTGAGG
>DWDT01001913.1:0-14734 GCA_018245595.1 Microceris scylla | reverse complement strand
CACCTTGGGAAGGATTATTGTTAAGGTAATATGAAAATAAATCATGCCAGTTTTGGAGAAAGCTCTCGAGCTTATAATAGTATATATCCAGATATATATATAATAATGTCCAGCTTACAATTATATATTATTAAACAATAAAAGATTTTAATCCAAACCCACATTCTGGTATTGTAAATTTTGTAATAAAAATGTGTGTAATAAATACTATAAATATTCCTATCGTTAACAAACGCCTAGGAATTCGATTAAACGCGTTCCATAGCCAAGTTTTGGTAATAATACTTGCAATACACGTTACATTCGAACGGAAAAGTGCGATTAAAACGCTTCATTCTACGACAAGTTTATTATGGCTTATATTATGACTTAATGCCAATAAACATATGTATATTTAACATTTGCTGTTGTTATAAGAGCACATAGCTATAAATGGACACTTATCATGTGCAAAACAAAATATTTAAGTCTAAAATCAACTGTAACTGCGATATTTTCGAAATATGGTTGAAATATATTCTTACTTTTGACTCGTACTCAGATTCTGCATGGTATTATAAACTCAAAAATATACACTAAAAATGCCAAACCAGATATAGGATGCAGTTATTTTGTATTGATGTAGATTTCTTGTACGTCTTACGTGCGACTTTCCGCTAAAGCTACGCTAGCTAAGTTATAATATTGTAACTCTATATACGTGATTGATAAATGTTCGCACGTCGCACAGAATCGTGACGTAAATGCGAAGCCACTTGAAAATGCACCTTAGTCAAATGGTATTAATTATGCACTTTCGTTTCAAAATCTCTTTATGATTCAATCAAATATCGATACTATTTTTGATTATTCTTATTTCATTATTATATTATGTAGCGTGTAGTATCAATATTCACTAGTGTATACATCGCCTTATTTGACAAAATGGCAGTATATCTATTTAAACTTTAAAAAATAATTCTACAATGCGTACACACTAACAAAAATATTTTTAATTACATTTTTTTTTCATTTTTCAATGTGCTCAATTAATAGGATATACTCCTTGATGATGTATGATAAAGACAGATAATTTAAAAATTTTAACAATAACTTACTCATTTTAAAAATAAATGCCATATAGGAATGTTTAAATAGAAAATCAGTACGGTGAAATATATTCAATATGTTAGACAACCAGACTTTACATATCTATTTTAGAATAAAATTTCAGTATTATTTCACCAAAAGGAATGTTTGGATAAATACCTTTTGCAGATACATAAAAATATAATCTAAATGCACAAAAAGTGTAGTACCTACAGAAATTTCACCTCTTACTTGCAAAGTCACTGACATTCAGAAGAAATATAAATTTAGCATTGTCATAAAAATAGCCGTTTATTTTAAAGAAAATATAAGCTAATGACAAAATCTATGAAATAAAAAGTAAATTACTTTCATTCGATTTGTGTTTGTCGTAACAAATTAGAAAACCAAAGGCAGGTAATTTGCGTACCATTTATCAGCAGCTCGTCTGGGACATTAAAAAAGTACCATGGGTATATTTATAAGATACCTTCGCTGTTGCTGTAAACAAACCAATAGATGGCGTTCTACTTGGTGGAATGGGATAAGTTATGGGAACATATGGCATTATTTTTAGAATTTTCATCGACTAGTATCCCAGATATGAAGATGGCCAATATGCATCAGCATTACTGGAAGCGACAAAAGAAACATACATAAAATACTCCTTTATAAAACGGCTATTTATCCAATGGCTAAATTTACGATCCGAGTGTTATTTAATAAATTACTTTTTTGCGCCGAGCGACTCAAAAAAGTTGACAAATTTGTTAACGCCTATATTTTTGGGCAAATCGTCTTCTGGTGGATCATTAGCCCTAATCACATCTTTAGGATGTCCGTTGCTGTGCTGAACCATCTTGATCTCATTAGAAGGCCGCGGTTTCCTTTCGACATTCCCATTGAAATGGTACTCTATTGTTTCTTTCACCGAATGTTCCTTTTCCTCCGCCTTTTTCACGTGAACTACGTCTGGGGCGATACAGACCTGTGGCGAAGCATCCACTTCATTCGCCTCTTCTTGAACTGGTTCTTCTACTTCATTGTTGTCGTTAAATTCCTGAACTTCTTCCACTTGAGAATCTGTGCCAAAATCTTCAATGACATTCGTAACGGTTTGTATAACAGTCTCTTCAACAATAATAGGCGTGGTATCTGTAAAAGCTTGTATTTCTTCAAATCGTTTGTCTTCTTGCACATTAGTCGTAGGATGGTCCCAGATTTTGTAGTGCTTTAAGTATAGTTCCTCCCAGAAGTCCATTTTAACTTTCTTGGGATTGGTGACAAGCGACAACTCTTCGCCGATGTTAAGGCAGTATTGATTGTCTTTAGTAACTGGCAGCCAAGTGACGGTAATGTAGTGATTTTCTTCCGGTGTTGGGTTTCTGTGAATTGTAAAAAAAGCATAAATTTCTTTAAAACCGGATCCTTCGAAAGGTCTGGATTCCAAATTGTGACCTAGCAGCTCAAGTATATTAACTGATCATAAAAATGTTAGTTACTAAAAAATTAGATAGATCACACATCTAATGCTGATTAACAAATTTTAAAATTCACCTTTTTACATTGTTAGAATCATTGATTGTCATTACATAAAAAAATGATATTATCTCATTTATGAGGATGAGGATGAGATTTCCTAAAATGTATGTGATAATTACTTTATAATTTGACTTGAATACTTCAAAATACTACATTTTGCAGCAATATGTCACTACGACTTTTTAATGTAAGATTTGAATTCAATAAAACAGCTTAATAAAATTCTTACCCAGACTTAGCGAAATTAGTCCAAAGTCTCAACATTCGCTCTCTAATCTTCACATCCTGAGGAGTAGGCTCCACGTCCTTCAGGAAATCTGTTTTAAATAGATAGCCAAATTCGTCGCAATGAGCCGCATACTTCAGGCCCAGAGTGTTCATGATATGTTTGGATATATTCAACTGTCCCACGTAGCCAAAGTTGTAGAAATAAATTGGTTTGTTTGTAGTCTTCACTAAGTACTGGATAAATCTATGCGTATCTACATTGATGAGAACGTCTGATAGCAAATCAAATCTTTCAATCATACTGTCAACTCCAGTTGGCGACTTGTCCTTGAAGTACAACATCCTAATGGCAGCAGCTAACGCTAAAGAATCGTCGCTGTTTCTCTCAATATGTAACTCAGCGGGTATATACATTTGTAGATCCTCACTGCTTCGTTCACGAGTTATCTCCAATTCGGTAGCCCCAATCATGACCGGTATATCAGCAAACCTTCCAGAATTCAATATATCAATGAACGCTTCAGTTAAAACGCTCTCGACCCCCGGAAACTCCTTCTCGACAACAGGACCAAATGTTAATTCACCTTTAACAACAAACTCGTCGATCGGATTGAATGTTGCATGCGCCTCTACAATGTCTCGGACAGGTGTGGTCAAGAGAAATTCTAATATATCATTTACGTCGTGGGACTCACAGCCTAACGCATCAGCCAGTTTTCTTGCGCTTTCAATAGGATTTTTTTGGAACGGCCAACTGCTTAACGCAGTACCAGATTGGACAATCACCTTACTAATCAAATTCTTCGTTAACGGACTGGCAGCCAGGATTGAAGTGGCCACACCACCAGCGCTCTCGCCAAAAACGGTGATACAGCCAGAATTACCGCCGAAATTACCAATATTTTGTTTCACCCAGCGAATGGCCTGGACCATGTCTTTTAGACCGGCGTTTCCAGGGACTTCAGGGATATTTAAGCTGAGGAAACCTAACGGCCCACATCTATAGTTTATCGTTACGAGCACCACATCTTTTTCGACTAAATAGTCTCCGCCGTATAGCAAAGAACTGCCTGAGCCGGAGAAGAATCCACCTCCATGAATAAAGATCATGACTGGGAGGAATTCTCCATCAAGATTAGGTGTATACACGTTAAGGAAAAGGCAGTTCTCATCTCCAATGTACTGATTGTGGACAAGGGGATCTACTTGGGCGGAGATGTTCCCTTCCGATGTGGCGTCGCGAACTCCCTCCCATGACTCTGGAGGCTCCGGCGCCTGAAATATAGAAAAAGTATACACATTAATGTGAAATTTTTCAGTCCTAAAACAAACCCGCGTCTGAGAGTAGATGGTGACATTACTAGAAAATAATGATAACATGAAATAGACATTTCTAGAATTAAATTCCGCTGTGTACATACTTGAACAGTATATGAATTAGTTCGACGATAATTACATAAGCTGTTGCAGCAATAGTTAATAACGTAATATTATGCAATTTACATTTCTGTGCCTTCCAAAAGAAATGAACTCAACGAGAGCTCACTTCGAATGAATACGTGTGAACAGATTGATAAGGGGTAATCTTAATAAACAAGATAACGACGAGAACATACATGAGAGCAGATAAATAACGGTAACATATCAGCATGGTCTTTTAAAAAGAAATGATACAGAAAAAGATAAAAATGCAGTAAAGTGTACAGAAAATATATCAAAGTGAAATGTTGCTGTTTTACGCATCGAAATGAACGTAAATGAAAGAGGAGAAATATGCACGCGGTTTGTTACATTTGTTTCCCGTCATTGCTGTGATATATGAAAGTTTTTTATTTGAAGAGATTTATTTAAAAATTAAACTTGAGCAAAATGCAAACTGGTGAGATTTTTGCGACATCAAAAAAGTCCCGAATGTCGGCATTGATATAGAGCTCCTTTTACATGAATGTAACTTAGAAGAAAGTTTATTTCACAGTTTTAATCGTTCTAACCGCAGTCCACAATTTCAGTATAATTAAGTAGCACTAGCCAAGGCTTAACACTCCCAGGAAAAACAGCGAATGTTTATCTTTTAGTTTTATGCCAGCCACCATCTATATATCGCTTACTTAATTTTCTTTTCTGTATTTTTGTTCTTAGTAATCAGCCAGTGATTTATTTCTAATGCATTACAATATTTCCTTTTCACAATCACAAAGCATTGGTTTATAATCGAATTATAAATGACAGCCGTTTTAAAAATTTTAATATCATTCAACTATTCCGCGAAAGAAATATTTCGTTGGTTGATTTAAATACTATAATAAGCCGGATTAGAATTTCTACATACCCTAAACCTAAGGGATCCCAGAGGCGGCTTCGCGTATGGTATTCCTTGGAAGCTGTAGTAGGCCTTGCCAGAAGGGCTATTGACGATCCGTCCCTGCAACTGTCCCTGCTCCACCCTGACTACTGGAGGCTCTGCCATTCTGCCACCACTGAAAATAAAAGAATAAGATTTTTAAAATAGGTACAGTTAGCTTTCTTGCCAGATTATCGCGGATCTCTTAATTTAGCCAGGGGAGATTATTGACAAGAAACTGGAACAGACACAGACTTACAATTCCAGTGCATGCAGGAACGAATTTTGAATCGACGATCCTCATTACAGATTTAGTATTTATTGTTATTTGATTATATGTTCCAAATACCAGTAAGCATTTTGTTTATACTTTTATGTAAAATACAATCCAAAAATATTCATAGAAGACTTGCAACCCCAGCGAAATTATCGTTAGGTAGACGACTTTGATAAAGTTATTTGCCTCCACTTCCAACGAAATTCACGTGATAGTTTGCTGCGTGACGTCAGAGATGAGAGTAAGGAGAAAATTTTAAATCAACATCGAATAAGCTCAAATGAATTCAGAAGAAGCACGTCAGGTTTGTAGAGATATATTTCGCAATCAATTATATCTGCATACCTTGTAAGGGGACTGGCGTGACTATATAATAGTAAAAATAATAATAAGATGAATGTAAAAGCATGTTAGGTTTGTAAGAATAAACGTTTTTGGCTGTCGGCGCTCTCTGTCTAGCCCATTAAGGACAGGGCGGGAGGATACCGCAACGATAATAATAAAAAAGCACAAATCACATTTTACAAGCGATGTATGTTATCAAATAGTAATAAATCACTATCGATGTTATCACAATTCGTGAGATCGACATTTTTCGAATTACACAACATTCATTTGTTGCATTACATTAAACATTGATAATTTAAGATAATGTTCCGTTAACACTCGCGTACTGTTATCTTTATTATATGTACATATACAATGTTTATTTTTTTATCCTTTATTGTTGTTAACACAGGGTGGACTTAATACTAATTGGCTTCTACCAGTCAACCCAGGTGATGATGAAAAGTTGGGATAGACTATTATCCATTATGCACAAATCAAATCAAATAATTTATATTTGCAGGTATACATAAAATGGTCTAAAGGCCTTAGCAATTGCCAACTTATTCCACCTTTGCGGCATGCAAATTTAAGGGTCATTAATATTAGTCACAAAGAATTTTGTTTCAAAATTTATTACAAAAATTTTGAAGGTGTATATATTTAGCTTCTGATTATAAACTTAAATAAAAAAGTATTTGATCGGGAATTGCCAATTGCTCGTTGGCGTTTATTGTATCTGATAGGAACAATTTGAAAATGTTAAAGACAAGACCGATAATGAATCGGCGCATTCTAAGCAAACGTGCAACATCGTACGTGGAACTTAGTTTTTGTTTATTTAGGTAGAAAAGGCTTGACTTGTCTCATGACTCAGGGACTCCGGGACAGGGACTCAGGGACAGGGAAAGGAATTTGTTTATGACCACCCCGATACTCTTGAGGAATACTACGATATTATTATTGCTATGGAATAATATATAAGATCGTAGTGAAAGAGAAGGTTAGGAAGTAAAAGAGGCTACGTACGGATATTTACCTCTGTTGAACTTGTCACAATTAAGAATTAAATTCGATACTATTTGAAGAAACATACTGATACGAGTATAAAGGCGTTTCCCAATGATTCATTGCATTGCAGTGTCACGTGAGGAGTATTCGACAACACTCAGACACGATACTTTTGTTGGTGGTTGGTTGGTTTTCACGAACTTGGTGCAAACGAAGAGATTTAACTGGGGCGATTTTTATGAAAAAGGGTTATTAGCATAGCGGAAATATAATCCACAGCTACTATCTTCAGGAGATCCCAAGGCCTCTTCTCATTATGTAATAAAAATTGAGATTGCCAGTCATTGACGCCTAATAGGAAAGCGTTCGATTAGAGCATGCTTGAGGAGAGGGGGTGAGTGGAAGCTCGGTTTCTTCAATAGTTAAAAATAAGTTAATTTTTTCTGGTCATAAATGAAACATAGATATTATGTTTCTGGTGGTTAAAAATGTCACATTACCAAATCAAAAGCAAATAAGACAATAAACATAAAAAACGTAATAAACAATGACAATGTGATAATGATGACAATATTAATGGACTCGTGTTTTTACCACAAACCCTTATTGCTTCAACATTGTGATATAAGAATGAAAAGTTATAAAAGATTATTCATAACAACGTGAATGTTGGAAAACCCAAACGAAATCAAAATGAACAGCGAGATTAATTGTATTAACGACGTTATTAATTAATATCACTTACCGAATACAAAAAATAAAATAAAAAAATTAAACTCAACAAGCCTAGAACCGCAAGAACTATTCACATCGAACTGTCGTTGAGAAGCGATAAAAAGTTTTCAAATTGATAAGATTACAATAACGAATTTCACAATGTGAGTATTTGTAAGGCATTTGTTACATCGATACATTGTGGCACTGAAGATATTGAATGATCCTCACTTAATTATAGGATTCATACAAAATTATAATATTCCATATCATTTGAAATAATAGCCCAAAAGTATAACTCTCTAAGAATATGTCTAAGATACAGGCAGACATGTACCTCCCTTGTCGAGAAACAAAGCCAAAACTGTTTTTCAGCGTATTACAATCTCTATATATAACGGTACTGTTAGATGTATGTTTGATTCACTGTTTATACGAGACATGTATACTTGTAGATCCAAAGTGAATCTTTCATCTTTCTGACCCTTAAAGCCTTTGCTATCTGCACAAATATGGCATTGTAATAATAATAAATTGTATGAGCTGATTAAAAACAAAATCAAAGTACCTACATGTAAACACTTTAATAAAATACTAATAAGTAATGTACCATAAGGACAGGGCGCGATTGCGCTCATTGGGAAAGGCCTATGTCCAGCAATCGACTGAGTAAGGCGGATGATGATGAAGTAATCTAAAAATAACAGAATATTAAAAGAGTTTAATATAATTAAAATTATTAAGCTAATTATGTACAATATATCTTTTATATCCAATGAGATATAATAGCAAGAACCAATTGGAAAAGTAGTTATGCAATAATATTTATCTTTGTTATGCATATCAATCATTAGCTTAATTGATAGATTAGCAGATATGTAATAAAATATTTAAACAATGTTGAATATCAATGCACTTCAGTAATCCACACCATGATGTATGTACGTACTAATACATAACTACTGTCGTATTTTTCTAGCAGATCGCATCTCGTCAAATGTCTGACAAGTCATTCTTACAAATATCTCCCCAGATGACGCACCATTGGTATTTCTTATCTTAAGATACACCGAGCAGTTTAAGAAAATACATCGATTTTTGGCAGTATGAGTTGGCCCTAAGCCAGCCGCAATTGTTTGGAGGTGTAGGCATACAAGCTAAGTTCTGAGCATGCAACCTGAGTAAAGGGAAATAAAAAACTTCGATAGAACTTTAACAAAGATTGCTGAAAAGGGGCGAAATTTGCATAGTAGCGTGTTAGTTGTGATAAATTTGCATATATGTGATATACCTACATCATTATCGACCTTTTAATTATTCCACGATGGAAAATGGCTCTTCTTTCACGAAGACAATGGTCAAGGCTATAATCTCATACGGGTTATGTAAGGGTTGCCAAATGAAGAAATGTTTTGTTTCCATGAGTTTCATGGGTTTTCCATGCTATGATATCCATCAATGTACATGTTTATGTATATAGACAATATGTACTGTTACTATATATGCATGTCTCTTACGGGTACTTGTCTGAAGTCACTTAAGCACTATAAAATAGTGTAAATCTTGTAAGTCGTAAAAGGGAAAGTGTGTGAATTTTTAACTATTGTCTTACTAGAGCATTCTATAAGATATTTGTTTGAATAGCAATTTACATGTATGTACATAAGCAGACATGAGAATTTTAAAGGTAATTGAACTTTTGCAGTTTTGACCATGAACAGGTTTTTATGTAGAAGTTCTCAAGATAACCAGATATTTTTGTCATGTCAAACCCTAACATCCTGATTACCTTCAGTAAGAAAAAAATCGACAAAGATTGTCTGACAGTTATTTTTATCTAAAATTCACTTTTCTTCATATTATACCTTTTCAGAGACTGAAGGTTTGGAAGGTAGTTATACTCCGCGTTTATCTTTAGCAAGAAAAAAGTGTTTGGCGGTGCTCTTGGCGTCAGTCCATTCCCGATTTTTCTTCACTATTACTTTCTTCTGCAGTTAAATAATAAAGTTCGCATAGTCACGTTCCAGTTTCGGTATTGAATCATTGTACAGTACAAAATATTATTGCATACTAGCAAAAACATGTCCAACAGCGGAAAGATGATAGTGTTGATTTTGATTATATAACAAAGGCAATGATGGTGAAAACGACGACGACCTTTGATGATGATGATGGAGCATTACTTTGTTTGAAGGTACTTGTATAACATCTGATACTGATGATTAAGTAATCATTAAAAACGCTCACCAAAATACCATTTTGTACTGCATCAGTACGTTTCTCGAAGCAGAATTTAATCGATACTGTCTCCGTTTCACTTGACGTTTATTTTCCTCCTCCGTACTTCTAATTTGAAAAACGTTAATATTTCTCGTCAAATCTTCGTTTAAAGTGTCCAAAAATGACGTCAACACGTCGTTTTCTTGATTCGTTTTAATGAAATTAGCTATTTTTTTGTTCACTGGTTTTTTACCTAATGCTAATAGTTTGGACTCCCTCGCGAACAAATACCTTAATGCTGTTCTGTGAAGAAGTACTAACTCTTCTAAGCTCCTTGCCATAAAATGTTGGAATTTTCCACAACAGTTAAATTAAATCTAGATGTTAATACTGATTGATTGTTCCGAGGCAAATTCTTAAAACGGTTACACGATTTAAAAAATGGCACACATACAACTCAAATTCGAAAATTACGTAACATTTTAAAATCCAGCTGGAATCTTCTATATCAATTTACTATTTTGCTCCTCACGTTAACTTGTGAATCGTTGGAATATATTATTTAAATCTTTACAGAACACAATTACCACGTTTCAGAACGAAGGGAAGAAATGTACTAAATGCTGTAGATAATATATCTTTACGGACTCGATCAGAACGTGGAAGTTTTACGGACACTCGGCGTTCGTTCTCGTCGTGACTTGATGGATGAGTGTAAATTGTGTTAAGCGTAAACTACACAAAGTGTAACGTAAACGTGTTGTTGTTAGTTCCACAATCTATGGACATTTTTTATTAGGTAAATATCTCCCAAAAATAACCAGCATTCATGATTTAACTTCTTAATCCATTAAGCGATATTGACTCATGAACTTTTTAAATAGTATTATGGTCAGGTTAGTCAGGCTAATACTTTAGTAATATTCCGAGGCTCGTGTTATCGACATACACACAAATATTTGTTCTGGACAGCAATGGAATTGACCAGCCCCGACTTAGCAGTTACTGGTGATGGTTATGGTCAGCAACCACTGAATCAACAATCTAGTCAAATTATTAGACAAGAATAAATTGGCATCGAAATAACTTATCTTTCCTTATTATATTAATATTTACTTAGTCTTATTGTTGACTTAAACCTAGGTTATAGTAGTCAAGCCAGGACAATGGCGAAAATACGTATATTAGGTTAAAAATAGTCATCTGTATTAAGCATTGACCACTGAATGACTTCATCAAGAACCAATTCCATTATGTTCTAGGGAC
Source organism: Microceris scylla (assembly GCA_018245595.1). Taxonomy (NCBI): domain Eukaryota; kingdom Metazoa; phylum Arthropoda; class Insecta; order Lepidoptera; family Hesperiidae; genus Microceris; species Microceris scylla. The sequence continues at coordinate 3,740 of DWDT01001913.1, read as the reverse complement.
GGACTATTTAATGAAACCTCAAGGTCATATTTACATGTCTCCGTCATATTTGGACTTCATTTAGCAGATACGAGCATTCCTAATGTGCCGGTGTAAGTAAACTGCGTTGAATTACAGTGGCATAAGGTTTAATTTTGGCAGGCGAACAACATTATGTTAAAATTTCTAGTTAATATTTAAGCCTGACAGCCCTTTATTTGTTGTATAGAAAAATGGAAGGCGTTATGGGGGAATAACAAGTACTTACAAGCTATTTTATACAGGATTTCAATCTACAACTTTCTACCTTCTACCCCTTAAAATCCATCGATAATCTCATGAGAACGTATCGATGAAAAATGACGTTAAAGAAGATTTCTACCCAAATTAAACATTCAACACTGCGATCAATCCCTGTTTATCAGGTTCAAGATACCTTGTACTATAAAATTTATTCTACACGAATAATAGAAGAATCAGTTTTAAATTACGTACGAGACAACACATAGGACGTAAGCGCACTAATATAAAGTTCCTCGCAGTAATGACGTTAATAATACTATTGTGTGGGTTCATCAGTCACAACGACACCATCAATTTAAGTGGTTTCAACATTGCTATAACCATTTAGAAATGAGTCAAGAGTGTTGGTGATGTGTTGATTAGTTCACGACATAACGTTTACTTCTCAGTTTACGTTACTTATTTTGGTACGTTAATATTTACTTAATTGTCGTAGCTACTAGCATCTTTTGACACTGTCCTTGCTGCATTTTGTGAACATAAAAATTGTCCAGCTTTGAATTCGATACTTATTGTTGATCGATAAGCAGTTTGATGTTTTCACAAGACCTTTGTTATTTCTAAAGATAAAATCTATATGTTTCTGTTTAGAAATATGGGATATTGTCGATCAACAGATTAAAAAAACTGTCTAGTAAAGGGCTGTTTTTGTAGGAGAAGTCACCTCTTATGAATGATCTTCATTTATAAACTAAATAAGTGTGCAATAAACTCCTTTATTTGACAAACGCTATCGGAACATCTTGGTGAATTCCAGACGATTTTAGTTTAAGGTTATCCGACCCCTATTGCAGTTCTACCCTGTCTGCCCTATCAGACCACTATATTAAAGACAATTCCAATTGCAGCAATATCCAACCTAGAGTATAAAATGCTACTCCATTTTCGTCTGTTTGTCGTAAAGCGCTGTCTTATGCAACCTTACTTTAGCCCATTGTACCATTGCATTACCGGCAATACATTCATGATCATCGATACTTTTATCATTCTTATTGGATAGGTGTTCTCTTCTAGAATGAGAAAGATTAAGACCATAGTCTTCGAGGCGTGAAACAATTAAAAAGCATGTGATTTTTTATTTATTGTAAGCCTGGTAATGTTAGTAGCGATACACTTTAATGTGCAAGCGATATTATAGTTAACGCAATATGTCAGCCATTCTCCAACCTAATCAGTCTTAAAATAATCTCGTGCCTGTAACGTACAAAGCAGTGCAAAGATATTAGTATAGTTAGTTCCGTCCAAGGCTACACATGCCAAAGGACTCACCGTAGGTCATCAAGAAACTCGTTGACCGCTGATATCATTATGTTTGAGCTGTAAGCAAAAAAACATAGTCATATATTATAAAAATAACGATAACATTGTCCATCTGCGTGTTCAATTTCATACCAATGTCCATTTCGCAGATCTTTTTAAGTATGAAACTCGGCTTAAAAGTTGTGACAGACATGAGCCACCTAAAATATTTATTCAACATCGACATCGTAAAGTTTAACGTGATTCAGTTGCTCATATCAGAAAGTACTGATACACCCCTAACATTTCTACTCTGTGCTACTGTTGGAACACAGAACATTATTATTGCACTGCACAATATTATTTTGCATGACATCACTGAAAAATATCACTCGAACACAAACATAGACATAAAGACGAGTTCACATTGTTCTTAAGCGGTAATATAATATTGTATAATAAATTCATACGAGCGAATCTAAGCTATGGGATGAGCGTGTTCAACGTGGCGTTTTTCAAATGTAGCGTCAAAGTAGGTAGCACGTATATAAACTTTTCAGACCTCGCAGTTCCAGAACAATTCAGGGAATAGTGTGCCACGAGTCATGTGTAGCAACGAGCTTAAACAGAGTAAATGATGAATAACCTAAACTGGTATTACAGTACGAATAGTGATGAAGGTAGAAATAGCAGGTCTGGTCTGTGAGCATAGAGATATTTGGCGCTCGGTGCTCTCTGTATATCCCATAAAACACCAGGTACGATCACACAATAAATTAAATTACCACTTACAATGAAACGCATGTGTGCACACACCTTTATACACACAAGATAGTGTATGACGTGGACAAATAGCGGCAGATAAAATCTGCTAAGAGTTGTATCCGAGAGAGTTGTGAAATAAAAAGTGGTTCCCGTGAACGCGATATTACCAATGTCATTTTATTATTTGTTCTTATGTAAAATCCTAAAACTAGGGCGCATTAGATCAAGGCGTGTATTTAATGGTTGAAAGTGTGCTCTCTGACAATCTTTGACGATGGAGTGGGGTGGGTTCTTCTTTTTCTGAAGGGATGAGAAGGGTATAAAAGTAATTTAACGTAACCTGATCGTTACTAATAGCGACATCTATATTTCTGATTTCGAACTAAAATTCTTTCTAATTCAAGGTCATTTTTTAATTTTTTAAGGCTTTTGCCTATATTGTTCTGGCTGACCCGTTTAATCAGTGGTTAATGCATTTGATTGTTGAGCCGGAGGGCGGGGAGGGAGTTCGATTCCCACTTAGAACAAATATTTGTGTAACGAACAGATGTTATTGTACCGTGTCAGAGTGTAAAAAATTGTGTTTATATGTAATAGGTATATTGTGCTCATCACATAAATATTTGCCCTGATAGGAATCGAACCACCGACCCCCATATCAACAGACGACACTAAGTGATACGAAGCATTTATCGAAACCAATCGATAAAAAATCCAAATCTCGCAAAGAAAGTATACGCATAAGTAAAAGTGAACTTTCATTGAGCACGAGATAAAACGTCTGTCTGTCTGTCATTAAGCAGTCGTAAATATGATCAACGTTGCATTACTGCACTTTCAATTTGCATAATTACGATCACATCCGGATGTCAACATCAGTGAAAGTCGATACTCGAGTTTATGTTAAATATGTATAATACAATATTATTAAATATTTGGATCGATCGCCGCTGGCGGGGGGAACGAGATCAAGATATCCAATCAACACTTATAGTAATAACACTCTCGTATTATTATTTTTATTTACTATATTTTAATTGTTATTTGGGATTCGGTGCTCTCTGCCTGCCCTGGACCTGGCGTGATGATCTAATAATATTATGCATATGTATATGCCCAATAAGTCTTAATTTTAATAACATGTAACAGTATTGAACGAGGTGTTTCAAGGGATTCCTATTAAAGATCCCCGCCTACTTAGTGGTTCAGCGGCATCGGCTCAGCGATTGAAATCTGAATTTTATTATTACTGCAACAAACCATACATACGTTGAGAGCTATAAAATGTCTTTAAATTACATCAATAAAGGAAACATTAAACGGTTTACGAAATATATAAAATGCACCCATATATGTATTCCTTATATATGAAATATATTTTTCTTATATATAAAAATGAATGTTTGTATGTATGTTATCGATTAACTCAAAAACTACTGTACCGATTATTATGA
>DWDT01001912.1:0-14736 GCA_018245595.1 Microceris scylla | reverse complement strand
CCGTCTTCACCGTGCTGTACCCTCGTCCGCAGCACAGGGTCTCGCAACTGTTCTCACCTGAAGAATAGAGTTAGACGCAATAAGTTTTTCGCCTCAGCCTGTTAGGTTTCTGCCCATAAAGCCGGTTTTCTTGATAAGACACATAATGAATTATTATATGAAGAATAGAATTCTTTAACTAGCATAAGAATTTCCTTGACAGGCGGCATCAGTGAAGACTAATGATGTTTAGCGAAGATTAATAAATTCTATATCACATTTGCTACATAAGACGCAATCGTTTTCTTAAATAAATGTGCCATCTACTTATTGCGTGAGCGCGGAGCATATGATATAAGAAGAATAACGAACACAGAAGAAAAATAATGAACATCTCCTTCGGTCTTCCAATCGCCTCTCAGTTTTACTTTACTTACGTTTTACGATTTCCTGAGCCAGACAATTTTCAACTCTAATAAACCCATGAATGTTCTCCATATTGTTAACAACCTCCGCTTATTACACCCTTGAAGTGTTTTGCCAATATAGTTATATCCCAAGAATCGTTAGCGGGCTTAATACTTTTTAATATAACACCTATAGCCCCTACACCTTGCTTTTACGGGCCAATAACAGAGAATCTCAATGAGATGATTTCACCACCGTAAATGTTATGCATGTGTATTTAAGTATAATAAAACCCCTAACTGTGCGCATGCAGATGTACTGTAGCACTAGATAATTGTCTGGTAAATGCCTGAAGCTTTAATGAGCTCTTACAGTTTTAAGGGCCAATAATTATTTTAATGGTAAGTGCAATCATTCATTTCCTAATCCATTTCACGTGACTAACGAAGGAAGTGGAATTTATTTTCTTGATCTTCATTTATCTAGAACCTTCCTTATTAAATTAGCGTTAGTTTTAAGCAATGAGCACTTTTTATAAGTATATGTATCTATATTTTCTACAGTCGGGTAGTTGGTCAATTGTTATATAACGAAACGAGTATCTATATTTAAGTTTGGTAGAAGTGTCCGCTAAAAATTTGGTGGCTACTTAAACACCATTTGTAATATAATATGTACCATTAGCAGTAACGTTCGCAAACATTTTGTTTGAGATTAAAGGGGTTATGAGGCGGGGCCAAGACCTGATGATTTACAATTTTTGTTCTAAAGAGGGTGTTCCTGAATTCAATTAATATTATTTCTAGTCCATTACAGAAAATGACCTAGAATTAACCCAGAAATAATTTTATGAGAGAAGGCAAGAGATTCTCACCTCGCGAAGTCCGGTTACAGTGCCGGCCGTGAGTGCCTAATGATCCTGTAGACGATTCAGGCTCACAGTAAGAAGGAGAGGGTTCTAGATATACCAGTTCCGACTTGCGGGGCTGCCTACCAATACCTGTACTTTGTCTTGACCTGTAGGAGATTTCAAATTTTAGTTAAACCAATATGATTAGTGTAATGTAAAGATTGTGTTGGAAAAACCGATAACCTTGACGATTCAAAAGACATGTGGCGCCACCTTATACAGAGTAGACGAAAATAGCGTGAAAATTATATTCAGAATGATATGTTTAATGATTGTTTGTCAGATATGTTTTTTGACTAATTAAAATTTTATTGGTATTCGAATAATTAGCATTCTTTTGAAATATATTGTCTTGAGGTGAACACACTTTATTTAAGTTTCTTGCAAATAACTTTTTATCTCGAAAAAAATATCTTTGTACAACAAAGAGAATTTTGAAATAATTTGAACTCAATGAAAGAAACTTAATTTGGATTTTCAATCATTATTCAATGGCTACCTACCTACGTATCACAAGATGCGTCTGCGGCGCGTGCGTGGCTGGCGGCGGGTGTGGCGCCACCAGCTTCGCGCGGTGGTATTTCTCCCGCAGCGTGGCCGCCACGTCCTGGAAGTGTGGCAACGCGCGCCAGCACGTTCGCAGCGCACAGGAACCGGATACCCCGTGGCATTTGCATTCTCTTCTCACCAGATCCTTGACCATCTAAATATTTGTGTTTTATCAGGTTTGTGCGTAACTCACTAACTTGTAGTTACTGACTGCTTTGTTAGTCGAGTGTTTGCAAGCGCGAATACTGATCAAGCAGTCCTGGGTTTGATTCCCAGTCAGGCCAAGTATTTGTAGGTTATTATAACTTGAAATTCCCAATAGTGGCTCAGAATCTAGATTTATGCCCGGTGTATGAGAATAAGCTCATGATTATTTCATATAACATAATATCATAATTATTTTATTTTATTTTTATTTCTTTGGAAAACTTACAGCTAGTACATAAACAAACAAATAAGGTTACATAACTACAGCCATTTACAAGTTTCCACATATAATACAAAAAGTAGGGTACAAGTGAGTATATAAGTATTATATAGTAAACATAACATCATGCCTGTATTATCCTATTGTATGATTCTTCCTATGATTCAGAATGAGAAGAGTCAAGGTTGTCTGCCAGGCTGGTCTAGTGTAAAGCGTACAGGAGTAGTATGTCTTCCCAGTAGCGGAAGAGATCCGTTCATTAATAGGACGATAAAGGGCTGTACTCTGTAGCCAATTAAAACATCTCGCCTTCATTCTCTTTAATAGATAACGCGGAAAAATGTTCTACTGTAAATACAGACATAAACGCGTTCGAAAATAAGTTGCCATACACATAATTGTGGAGTTCCCATTCTATAATTTCCCAGTTATCTGGAAAAAAGGACGAAGAAATTGCTGTACTATTTAAATGCATGAAACAGCGGTATAATTTTATGTATCGACTGTAATTATTATATCTTTGGTTTAACTTTAATGAGAACTACAAATACATGATAATTTATGGATGGGAAATGAATAATAAGTGTTATAAGATAGTTAAGATAGTCAAAGTCGTTATGCGGCCTTCACAGCTTTACAATTTTATCATTTCGTTAATTATCATTTAAGAAGCTTTCTACGACGCGATCTCAATCTCGCTAGCATTGAATATTATAGTGTAAAGGTATGGTAGGAAAAAATCGACTATAAATATAACTAAATGCACTACAAAGTAGTGTACAAAGTCATGCTAACGAATTTGCCAGCGTAGTAGATTGTGGGCTTGAACATTTTAACCATGAAAGGAGATTTGTTGACTATGACCACGATAATGATGATCATAAAGCAGATATACAGGTCCATAGAAAACTTGGATTTTCATGTAAAGATAGTTTATTCAGCGGTAGCAATATCTCTCAAAGCATTGTCGATGAATTTACGACTAAAAAGTCAAAGAATTTCCTTAGAGATAGTTTTATGGTTATTGCACTGGTGATATAAGATACTGTTCTTTCACAAAGTGAACTATTAATAAAGGCATCCCTCAAGGTACAATTATAGTGTTCAGCGAAACGATCCGGTCCGATCAGTTAGAGCCCGCCGCGAGCGAACTGCTGACTGCCGGGGGTAGTTTAGAATATCTTGTGTAAATCGATTTAACGAAACGTCTTAATTCCTGCATCAACTATGCATGAGAATTTAGTCTGATATTTTATAGGCTGTATAAATATGGATTATTGCTTCTAGGATTGCCATAGATAAATATAATAACAGTTTGATACTTCAGGTACTTGAGTTTTAATTGGTTCAGATAAGATTATGGATAGATGAGAATGGCAGAATAATGAGAATTGATGGAGATATGAGAAGGCGCTGCTCTAAATAGCGACGATAAATTTATAAGAATAATTAAAATTATGAACGATTGAATTGCAAAATATTGATTATAGTTATCAATAGACCGAGAAAGAGGGGTAAAACTAAAGATAATAATTTGATATTAGAGAGAACGGAATATTATGATTTATAAAAGATGGTGAATATAATGGAAGAAACTAATATATTGAGCATATTCAAAATAAAATTGAAATTTTATTAATAACAAAGGAATATAGGTTAATAGGTGAATAGGAGTTAATTTGTCATGTCGAGCTTGGCTTTTACTAATTATCTGTGACATTTTACGCGAATATGAAATTTGGAACGGAAGTCACTGGTAATACTGTTACATTTATTTCAGATATCAAACTGAACACGAAATTTTTACAGCTTTGAGCTTTCTCTCACTTATATTTATAATATTTATAAAATAAGAATGTTGTATAAAAATATAACGGGTTTCTTTATCGCAAAAATTTTTGTGATGGGAAACCGCCCGTGTAAATGTAAAACACTGGCAACACTGGTCATAATCCCATAGATGTTGGATTAGGTTAATTGACTAACACTTACAGTCATACAAACACGATTGACTGATTGCTACACTCTGATAATTAATGTCCATTTTATCTTTCTTTTGCACTAATTCCTGAGAGAGACTAGGGGAAAATTATACTGACGGTATGACAGAAGGAAATGCAAGCGATATTCAATGTAACTGACATTTTAATGTAGATGAAACGTCTGATTTTAGCGTTTTACTGCAAATGATTCGTAGTTTCCATCCATGTAATGATTTCAAATTTTATACTGATTCCCGTTTTAATGAGATGTCGATATACATACTTATTAAGTTCTGTTATGGGGCTGTTTTATTAGAATTATCCATTTTAGCGATGTTTGGAAATTTATGGTTTATTGACAAACCAAAAATCTGACTATAATATTGTCTAAAGGAAGGATTTAATTTTTATCAATCACAAAAGCTTCATATACAACTATTTCATCATTATGATTGTTAGTTGGTATAAGTTCAATTTCGGACACATGATTGCTTTAATAAGCATCATCACGTCCTTTAATATACAAATTTAAATAAAAAGCTTAAGACACTTATTACCATGCATACGAAAGCATCCAAGAGTGAGAGCATTAAAGAGAGCATTAAAGCCAAGCAACAGATACCAGGCTAACATGATCATTTAGCTACCTCGCTCACCTTCCTTCCGACACGGTTGTTGTGGAGATTCATAAGACTCCGAGCGTCTGCCTCCATTTCCCGGGAATCCAGAAACCGCCTGGCGAACCTCGCACCGTAAGCTGCCTCCCCACAACCGCCCCACTGGAATTGTTCTGATGGGTTCGCTCTTCTCCTGGCGATGAAACGGTTATTTAGTTGTTTCCTGGTTGTGGAAAAGTTGGGTGTTGTTAGTGAGGTTCAGTTGGTTACCAAAGAGCAGTTGGTGAAAGGATCTAGAAAACAGGTAATAAATGAGTTAAAGTTTCTATCGATCTGTGTTCTATTGTTGTACCTTTCGGTTACCTTTTTATTCGAGCCATTTTTAGCAACGGGAAAAGTTCAGTAGCGGAAATATTAGTCCGACTAATTACACTAACAGTTCTCTCTTTACGGTCTTTTACCGATGAACACTAATACTTTTATTAGTAATTTAATTAATCCAAATTGTTGTGAAATTTAGTTAATCTGATACGTTATCTGTTAGTTGGACTGCCCCTTGCTCATTTGCTAGCCTTTTTATGTGAAGAAACATACTCACCTGTTAGAGCTACAGCCGCAGGTAGGCAGGTCGCCGCGCGCGCACGCCGTGCTGAGCGCGTGTGTGACTCCGGCAGATGTGATCGCGTATGTGAATGCTGCTTCTCGTGTGGCTGTCAAGGTATTATAATGTTATAAACTGACTATATTCACATACATTTAAAGTTAAACTTCCGGTATGTATTATGGATTGGATACAGATTCAGATACATGTTTCACGTTGGATACAGATTGGATACCGATTAATTGACGTTTTTAAGCTCGATACAGTTTTATTAATATTTGTTTCAGGTTGAATACAGGTTTATGGTCATGTCGCTCATGTTAAAAACAGATTTACAGACATGTAGTTACCGTTTACAGATTCATGCACAAATGTTTAATGTTCTATATTTAACACCAGGTGGCTTACATCCTTCTTCGCTACTTTCTTAACCTAAAAAATGTAAATATTTTTACGTGAATATAAATTCACTATTAACATTTTAAAACGATTAGTTTAAAACGATACACCAATAAAACTATACTTTAACCACTAAAGCTGCAAGTAAACGATAATAATGCAAATGTACCTGGTACGAACACTGCCGCTCGTATTGACGGCCTATATCTTTGACATGTCAGATTCTAGTAGGGCGATCAGGCTTGCCGTGATAAATTTAGGGGTAATGTATATTAATGTTATTTTGATTATTAGCGCAAAATTTAATTCTTTACATATTTTTTTAATTGTGAATATTGAAAGCTACTTTAAGGCGTCGAATTATTGAACAATTTATGTTTAATTTTAATTAATGCGACAACATTATTGTGTGATATCGTATAAAATATAGATATCACATGTTATTTGTACCTTGTATCAGGTAATAAGTGAGCGTTTTACTTTTCCAAAATCACATATTTCATGGAGTGTTGGTTTATGTTAAAACAAGAGTTCGGCGAATTTCGAGTAGTTGTAAATATGTTGTAAAGTAAATTGTTGTTGAGTTGTTGAGTTTGTAAAGTAAATTGAGTTGTAGTTGTAAAGTCAATTAAACCTATATGTTGTAAAGTCAATTAAATATTTTATTTTTTCTATGACAATTTGTCATTAAAAATGAAGATAAACATCTTGTCAAAGATTTGTTGGACCCAACGGTAACTGCAACTGTCTATCGGAAATTCCTAAAATATCAGTTCACATGGTATCCCTACTCTCAACCGATGTCTTTATTTACATTCCAAGAGTGATGGACTGCGCGAAGTCAGCTGATAGAAATGCAATTCCTGAATTCATAAATATCATTACCATGGAATCGGTTCACTTTGGTACACGATCCACTAACTCGTCGTCATTAGGTTTAACGATGAGTAACGGGAGAATGATTATGGCTCCGTGCATTTAGCACATGGTAGATAGTTAGTTAGTTACGTACTTCTTGGAGTGATTGTTCAAACTAAGTTGGGGTGTTAGGTACAACATTGTTCATAAGTCCATGGTTTTGTAGGTTTCCATGATTTCCCGTACGTTTTAAGCATTTAATTTAATTTCGTATTGTTATGTAGTTAGTTGCCGAAACTTTTCAGTTTCATTTTGAATTAACATTTTTGGCTAGTACATTGAGCAGAGTGTTCCTTAGAAAGAAAACAAAATTGTTAATCTAAAATTGTCATATTTGGCCATATATCGTGAATGTTTCGGAAGATTCAATAACACCGGGCGTGATCACCATTTGGACATCATCATCATCATCAGCCTACTCCCGCCCACTGCTAGACATAGGCCTCTTCATTAACACGGCCACTAAGCTCAATCTTCACCACCTTCTTGGACGCGTGACGGATATTTCTAAATGTCGTAAATTAAAATAAATAGCCCTTAAACCTTATCGAATACTTCCAATGTTCTTTAGAAAACGTCTAACATGCGAAGCAAACACAAACGTTCCCGTGTTAAGGAAAAATATTCGAGTCTGCCACTTTAAAAAGGAGGTAAATTTTAAAAAGGATGTAACTGCCCAAATATTATTAGGAGTAGGCACCGTGTTTCTTTACACTCGCGCACACACACTATCAGCCCGTCATCGTCCATTGCTGGACATAGCCCTCTCCAATTGACGATATACGCGAAGTGTCTGGCAGTGGTTGGATGCGTAGAGCAGAAGATCGAGCTCAGTGCCATGCCATTGGAGCCGTCTATTTCTTTACTCCTTTGCAAATATCTCGTCTCCCACGTGATTATGCTTAATTTCGCAAGCGGGGACCTTAAAACCAACCCATGGGACATTTATCAAACGATTGACGGCTTAATAAGTAAAACAGCGGCCAATTTGGTGTAATCTAAACATAATTCGATAGTGTTAACGTGCAATGCAAATTTGATGTCTTAAATCTAACAGGCAGCCTGATTGCGAGATGCAACTACGATGGTTTCCAAGTGTAGTTAATATATGATTAATAGTCAATATGAAATGCCCTTCATTTTAATGCACAGTATAGCCTGGTTTTGAAAAGGTCGCCATTCGTGTTATAGGTATATGTATGTTATTATAATTAAGGTTAAGCAATATGTAGAGATGATTGTCAAATTAGGAAGATGTCGTTTGCGTTCGTCATTGTTCGTGAGGAATTTTGACATCGATTTTGCTTGTAGTATTCTACGAGTTGAAGTGGTCAAAATTTAACCATAATTCTTTAAATTTTGAGTATGGCATATTAAATTATGTTGATTTCTGCACGGCAGTAGACTCCGTGTTAAACATTCTTTATATATTAAACCAACATAACCTATACCTACCTAACCTAAACCTTAAACATATCCAAATATTACAGCCAATGTTAAATGCAAATTTTATTTTGTATTATAATTTGATGGTAGGACTGAGACTTTTAAACTGATGGAGACTTTGATTGTCCTTTTTGAGATGCTATACAGACGTCCAAATACATTTAGAAGGTTGTAAAATGGGTGAGAGGGCAGGTAGTAACAGTTATTAGCAAACCATAGACAATCGATATCAGACAGATTTATATATTACCTAAATCAGACACAGATAATAAAGGTGAAAAACTTCATCATCGTCACCAACCCTTATTCCACTGTTAGGCTCGTGTCTCCTTGATGAATGAGAACCTGCAAAATGTGGAATGAGCTTCCGTTCGAGCTTTTTCCATCCATTATGACATGGGGTTCTTCAAGAAAAGCGCAAAGAGGGCTTTCCTTCAAAGCCGGCTATAGGCAACCATAGGCGACCGTGACTACTTACCAGCAGGTGGCCCATCTGCCTATTTGCTAAGCTAAATATATTTTAAAAAAATGAGAGAGTCCATTGTCTGCCACGCTGACCACGTGCAGGTTGAAAGCTGCATATGGAAGATATCCGACTATCTTTAACAGTAGGCTGTCTAAGCTAGTACTTATACAGTTGAACAAAAAATCCCCCATAAAGCCCTTAGGGCTGCGCCACGGTACTATTACTGCGCTGTGCAGCAAATCGCTAATGTCCCTTATCATTATGTCGATCCGTATGGTGAATGTATAATTTTACGCGCTTACGATCCCGTCTAGTGATGTTACGGTGGTACGCTCTGAGTTCGCCCTCATGGTATCACAAAGCGTTAAAAGGTTGCTACTATTACCACCCTTTATTGAATTCTATAACATTAATTTTTGGTCAAATAATTAGTGTTAATTCTTAGTTCATTCCCACCCTTCGCACATACCAGTATAGTGTGGAACAAATATTAATATTTGTAAAGAATTGGACTATAATATGATCTATATTGCGATAAATGCAACATAAAGCTTGTAATCCCCGGAGGGACAGGCAGATGAATGTAGTACATTACTATATTTCACTAGTTATGTTTACGTTCCACTATACATAGAATAGGTAGTCAGTCTATTATCATAAACCAGTTATTTTATGGTTTACGAAATTAAAGATGCAAACGTGCAAACTGATGGCCAGAAATAAGTAACGAAGAAGATATGTTCATTAAGGACTTAAATGGTAAAAAGAGAGAAAACAGAAGCGACTCGTTAAAATAAGTAGGGACTACGGACTATTAGGAGATTTCAGAATGGTTTCAAATTACAGACGCAGTATGAGAGTGGAATGATAACATACATATCGCCGGTTGGTGGATATTAGCGATTTGCCCCGCGGTGTTGCGTGAGGCAGCACCATCGTACTCATGGTTTATTATCATGGCATTTTTTGTCATACCCAACTTCAAAGGAGGGCAATGATGAGTCATTACAGAATCTGTAATCACGATACTCAAATGTAATTCAGGGATATTGCCAGCGTTTCAAAATTGGAGGATGATGGTGGTGAAATGCCAGTAGAGGATGGATAGCAAGATGGAGGCAAATTAATATATTCGATTATATATTCGAATATGAGAATAATAAATGTACTGTAATGTAAAATAAATACAAAAATGAATTTTGACAAACAAAAGAATATATTAAACAGGTGAAACAGAACTTCAGTTTCTAAGTTGTCATTAATAAATTAATGCGGCAACTTAGCAATAAGTTGCCAGAAATATGTTCGGTTATGCACTGCGGAGGGTCCGAGATAATTTTCCGTTGCACAAGCAAGCCGTCAGACAACAATGTAAATATGCTTCTCTGTTTTGAAAGGCAAAGTAGCAAGTTTTACCTACTACTGTTCGAATTTGCGTGGTAGTCTCATCAACGGTACAGATAACCAATCTATTAATCACCTACAAGAATTGAAAGTGACATTGACAGATAGAAAGTCACAGTCCAAGTTAGCATAGACAATTAAAACAAAACAGTTGCTATTTAACTTTGCTATATCAGTATGTCATATTAGAAATTAATTTATAAGGTTTGTGTATAAATAAACGATTAAAAACGATATTAAATTGAATAATATCCATTGTTTATTGTTATGACTGTCAATAGCGTATAAAATTAATTTCAAATTTCAACAAACCATTTTAACGACCGCTTAACAAACAAAGTTATGCAAACAACTATCAATTATACCACCATTGCTCACTCAAAAGGCATCATATATGTATAATTATATTGCCATCAAACAAAATTAACATAAACATTTCATCTCTGTTTCGACAACTCTTATAACCTCAAATTAATTTCCCACCTAAACAATCTGTCACCATAAAATGGCCGAACGAAAACAAAACGTCGTACGTCGAGTTGTGATTTGTATCTCGTCTTTCAATTAACGTTGCAATGGACAATATAAATAAAACTTGGCTTGTTTATTTATAATATATATGAACTGACAGATGGATTGAAATGTGTAGAGAGATGCAAATGACTCAAGAGCTGAGTGAAATATTTTTTTATATTAGCACTAACGCAAGATTTAAAATAGATAGGTACATACAAGTCTTCTTTGCCTTTATGAAAATATTGTATTAAAAAAATATCAGTTCTTTTTCATTTCATACAACCTAATGCGGTTAGTAGTATATATTAATGATTTAATTATATTGATTAGACGCCATCAGAGCGATCTTGAGCTATGGTATGAAGGAAAGACAAGGGTTACTGTTTTATTGTATCCGTTTTTTGAAAAGGTAACATTTATTAAAAATATTTTAAAATAAATCCATATAATTAAAAAATGCATGACTACTGGTTAGATAATTTGAATGCTCTGTCTATTCTGGACTGCCTGAATATTTCTGTCGCAAATTGTATTGTGTCTGGCTGTAACATTATTCATATTAATATTATATTTAGATTGCAATACGTTCTTAAGCTTTAGGGTTTCATATCCTTTTGATATTGCTCCATAATTATAATGTTCTATAACATCGGTATTTCCCCGAAGAAGTAAGCAGAGCAGTGTAGCACACTTGCATGATCCACCAGTCACGTTTACATCCCACCATGGAATATGGGGAGAGCCTATTGCCATAGACTGAGTACGTCTTCCGGCTCCGATCTATTAGTAGAAATTTCAACTTAGAAAAACACAATAGTGATCAACCCCCGTATCGAATCCCGGACCTCTTGCTCAGCAATCACGCTTTCAGCCACTCAAACAACTGGACAGTTGGAGGTATTTATAGTTTTAAAAATAATTTCTATTAGTTGTTTGGTTACTAAAGCATACATTCTGCTTAATTTCAATTAAGCAGAGGGCTTATTTGAAATTAAGAAGAATTATAAGAGAAGATTTAAGACTATTCTACCACACTAGTCTAATACGTGGTAGCAGATTTCACAATTTAAAAAACAATACGGAGAACTCTAAGGTATGCTTCGTAAATTTACTTTCCTTCACTATTATAATCTCACTCTTAAAAACGAACATTTTTGTAATAAAAATGCGCGCCAGGATTTGAACCAAGGATCCGTGGACTGCGAGATTCAATTCGGAGCCACTAAGCTATTACAGTCGTATAATGTTGTACGTACGAGTATGTACAATGTCGTTATATAATAGCTATGTGTATATAAGCACGAGTGCGTGTAGTCTTAATTAACGCAAATATTGACTCGAGTGATAATTAGTAGACTGTAAGCGTTGGCGCCGACAGCTCACTAGCGCTCACGTACTGAAACTTATAGCTTTGTACAGTTAGGTTATTTTGTGTTTTACTCGTTGTTTATATAACTAATTGTATGGTTATATTAAATTTTGTCAAAGGGTATAAAGAGTGGTTTATAAGATGTTGTAATTAAAATGATTTTTGGACATGACAATAGGTAAATAAATATTTTAGAGCAAATAAAACAACTTTGGAATAATCGTGGGAAATTTGGCCAAGGTCGTCTGATCACAAACTAGGCAGAGACCAAAAAATTTGGACTAGGTGAGCTGATCACAAGCTAGGCAGAGCCCGTGCTATGGCAAAGTGATATCTGATTGACCATAAACTTACAAAAACAATTATATAGACTTTTTAAATCCCAAAAACGATATATTCATGATCATCAGAAATATTTCTCGCAGGCTGGAATGGAACTCCTAACCCTCGGCTCAGCAGTGACTAGCACTAACCACTGAACCAATAGGACTGTCAAGATAATATTATCAGATGGGAATTTAAACTGCTCGCACGGTTATTGTCCATCAATAATTTCCAATAAAACGGAACTTATATATGTATGTAACATAATTATGTATGTATATTTCCTGTGATTAAGGTAATATTTATTCAATATACTTGCTTTGTTAAGTCGATAATTTATAACTATCTATGCTAACTATTCTTTATATAGTTAGTTTAATATTCTGTCTCACCAGTTTTCTCCGACTGTGAATGATTCAGTCCATAGACCCTGTTTAGAGAAGTACAAATCAGTAGACTTCAGAACCTTTAAAAAACAAAATGGAGAAGCAGCGTAAGTTCTTCATCATGTTTAGTACCTAAAAGTATGAAGATATGTGTCGTCATGAAAACATTACTCAAACAAGACGACCACGACACGACATCCGACACGACATAATATCGTAGGCTATAAGTGCGAAGCGTTAAACAAACCGGAGTCAATTAGCCGTGGCGCATAAATCACACGCGTCACAGAGCCGTGGGTGTGATGTGTGATATCGCACCGCGCTGTGTTTAACATGTTTATTTGTATTATTTATAATTATTGTCGCGTCCTTTAAAACCACTCTGCGTTTATTTCAACTTGATCAATTTCCTCATTTTTTTTTCATATGTATATAGAGCAAGTGAGCGGTGAGCAATGGATTAATTCGCTTGAGGTCGTATGTCGAATGTTATGGCAACTTAAATAAAATTCTTTACATTTCTGGAAAGTTTTGCCTAGAAATTTTTATTTTGTTTGTATTGAAGCACTAATAAATTCCGTGAACTTTTTCGTTTTAAATTTGTTCTGTAATTATTTATTTATTGAAATAACTATAAAGTATTCCGGAGTATGAATATTCCGTTTTAATTGTCGCTTATTATGACGTTAATATCCATAATGTCTGAAGCTACCCTGATCATTTTCTGTTTGTGAACAAAACACGTTAGTATAAACGAAAAATATTTATGGATCACTACTATTATTGTACGACTTGGTTACCAACTTATATCCGACGGCTTGTTATCTTTATTGAGGGCAAGTGAGCAGTGCAGGCAGTACCTATACGATTGGACGGTCTCGTGATATGTAACGTGTATAGCAAATAATTACAAAAATAAATAATAACTTTTTGGGACTGCTATTTGTTTCATTACGACTACCTCTGACCATAGCTACCACGAGAAAGATTTTTGGTAAAACTGAACAAAATTTTGCACTTCCGTGTTGTGCCATACCCAGACCCTCCATACTATAGCGTCTATCAAATGCATTTATACCACTACAATCGATTTTCAATCGATTGAAAAACGTACTTGAAAATATTTTCTGCATTTAAGCGACACCAATTAATCAGACCAAACAGTTCGGAAAGAAACCGCTCAAATGTTGTTTACGTTAAACAGTTTTTTTTTGTAGAAATCTAACCGTGCTAGTTGTTTTCTACTAAATCATCGAAGAAAAAAAACGTAACTACTTAAGCAAATTTGAGATCATAAGAATCTTAAGAATTTTTACCGTGTTGAGGTGTGTAGCAGTATTCCTGTGTCCACCAGTATTCCAAGTGTTCGAGATTCAAATTGAAAATCGAGGCTTCAATTCAGAACAATAAAAAAAATTCAAATGTATATTCTTGCTGTTTAATAAATTAATTATGAACTAATTTATAGCAATGACATTGTTCAATTTTTTCATTATCCATAATTGTATCTAATTGTGTTAGCTTTTACAGTAACAAGAAAAATATATTAATCTAAATTAGTATAATAATGAAACAAAGTAAATGAGACATAAGATATTCTGTCATCAATATTTAACATAAATGTATTAATTTTTAATAAAAACTTAACTCATGAGTATTTGCGATATTTTCGGGTAGTTGCTGATTGCAATCTGCTTACAATAAATTGTGCATTGCCAATAAAGTAGCATTTTATTTAAAAAATGTTTGTTACTTTTTGATTTTATCCGTTGTCATAATTTGCTTCTAATTATTATACAGCTTACTAAACTAATGTGGAATGCGAATTGTTTTTTAATAAGTTGTGAGCAGAGGCAGAGGAATATAAGTACACTTCAACGTTTCACCATTTACGTTAATTTACCATTATTGGAATAGGAGAAGAGCCTATTCCATTACACTGATCATGTATAGAGCCTCCAAGTTAATGTTGGAAATTTCAAGTGAAAAGAAATCCCAAGAATACCCAGGAAATCAGGACCTCACGATCAGCAGA